>CAUEEP010000552.1:0-10374 GCA_958450365.1 Mesorhabditis belari | reverse complement strand
TCACAAAACCAAAGTAATAAATCAATGACAGAATAAAAAAATGAAAACGATGATTATAACGATCGAGCCAGCTTCGGTGACATAGCAGACGATGGGAAGTCCAGTTTCATGTACTCGGTATTGCCTAAACAGAAGTAGATATTTACAAAGGGAATGAACAGAAGTGAGATTTCGGCATCAAAATGAGCAAAACGCCGAGTAGGATGTGGTGCTTTCGTCCCATCTGGATGTCCAGTTTCATTGATGTCCCATCTGGACTGATGTCCAGTTTCTTCATGTACTCGGTATTGCCAAACTCTTGGTCTTGCCTGCAAAAGATTGAAATTTAAAATGGTCAAGGTACTACGCCTGTTGGGGGGGCACTTTTTTCCTCAAATCCACTCTTTCTGGAGTATTTTTATGCCTAGATCCCGAAAAACAGGACGAGAGAGCTAGAAACGGCGTTTTAAGCCAAATTTCGGGCTCTAAGGTGCATGATCCTGCGTTTGTTTTAGAAAACGTTTTTCCGCAAAAAATTCCTACTCATCGAGTACACAGATCTATTGGATTGGTGAAATGAAAAAAAATTTTTTTTAATCTTTTTTAAGATCACTTTCTAGACGTAGTTTTAGTCGAGGAGTTCGAATCCGTCCGAAAAAATCGGGGCTCATCTAATAAAAAGTACTCGTTTTCTTCTCGACAATTGTGCTATTGTTCCGCGGAAGCTAATCACTCTTTTCTATTCCTCCCTATCGCATTTTCATGTTAACCGATCAACTTGTGTTGTTCTTAAAATGTTCCTTATAAAATTTCCTACCGGAAACTCTTGTACTTCCTGTACTTTAAATGGATCATAGACTTTCGAGATTGCCGTTACTCTAAAAGATTTACAGCATTTTAAAGATTGGAAAATCTAAACTGATCTCTCTTTGTTGCCTTTCTCAAGCCAGTCACTCTACCTTTCTTTTAAACAATCTATATATAAAATCAATTGTTTGCTTCGTCCATTTGTACGCGCGAGATCTCGGCTTGCCGTGAGCCGATTTACGTAATTTTTAGTGTTAGGCTTAGAATTCTGAGTAGTTTTGTATCTCATATTTTATTTTTTTCAAAAGCAAAAGTCGGATCGCAACCGGGGTTCGAACTCGGACCCTGTGGGTGCTAGATGAGGGCACTCCTGGCTGCGCCACGTACTTGACCTTGAACTTGCTAAATCCTCTTACAAAAGTTTTCCTTTTACTTTTTCTAATGGAAAAAAAATGAAAATGACGAGAGATTGGACTGTGAGTGGATCTCTTCTTCCTCTCTTCTTCCTCTCTTCTTCCTCCCCCCGTACTGAACTGATCTTTCTCTCTCTTTTCTCCCCAATTTTCAATCATCAAAGCAAGGCACACACCCAGGGAAAATCTCTATGAAATCGATTCCCGGAAATTTCTTCCCAATTTTCTGTACCTTTCTACTAGCTGTGTCGACTGTTGTAAGCCAATCTTCGGTAATTTTCTGAACTCTTTTCTAAATTTTGTTGATCCAAAAGTTTTTAAAAGCCCCCTTATTAAGATTTAATGTTAGCCAATGGCAATACTAGTTTAAAATCCTTCAATTATAGCCTCACTTTAGAGCTCACAAGAAGCCGACTCGTTGACGCCGAGTGAACGATGTGAGGCGTGTCAAATCGTTTTGAAAACCGTTTACGGGCATTTCTTTAAACAGGTGCCATCTTTACTTTACCTCTTTACTTTACCGATCTTTATCTTTACCGAATTGAACCAATTTAGGTGTCAAGCCGTAGAAAATTGGCTCATCAATTGAAACATGAGTGTAATCGACATTATCAGGTAAGGAAAGATTTTCAGTTCAGTTTTTGCTAGACAAATTTATCCAGAAAAGTTGTCTTTAGTATCGTCGTCGATGCCTTTTATTTACGCGGACAAATAATTTGGAGATTATTTTTCATGAAATGGGCGCCACCGAGTTCAAACCGATCAATGCGTGCACAGTACTCAAGGTGGTTTCAAATAAAAATGACAGATGACAGATTCAAGACCGATGACAATGAATTCTTCAAGAATCTCTCTGTTAGATTCTCTGTTAGATCTCTCTGTTAAAAGATCTCTCTGTTAAAGATTTAACTGAACTTTTAGGAATGCTTCACTCACCAATCATTGAGACATCTGAAGAAAGAACAAATGGAATGGATGAGACAAGACAAGTTTCAACGATAACACTTCAACAAGCACAGATGAAACAATAACTGTAGTTGAGTGATCAGCTTTGAAACAGTTCACAGTTTTAATAGCAAAGCTAAAAACGTAAATAATCAGTGGCCGGTGCTTGGGTGGTTGTAACTTTAACAGTTTTCTTATCAAAAAAAGTAATAGAATTTTTGTTGTAAAGCTTTACTGAACCAGCTACATGTGGTTTACGTTTTTACCTCTTTATAGTATAATTTTTCTTGAAATTTTTTGTTTATAGCCTCTTTTCCCCATTGTATTTTGTGTGTCAGAAATCGAGTGTGACAATAAAATGTTTGTCTCAAATTTTTTTTCAAAAATTTATAGCAAAAAGTAATTCTTTCATTTCATTTCGATAACCATCGTAAATGAGCAGGCATTGTGAGGAGATAACCATGATCGTAAGTATAGAGTCGTTTAGCGTACGGATTATAGGAGATCATGTTCGCATTTCCATACAGATTCACCTAAAAGGAGATGCAGATACAAATATGGAACTGCTTGATATAATGCAAGCTTTGTACCGGGAATCACTCACTGAGTACTTTTTAATAATTCTAGTTACACAGAACGAATGAACACAGAACGAACGAACACAGAACGAATGAACACAGAACGAATGAACACAGAATGAAGGAACACAGAACGAATGAACATAGAACGAACAAACACAGAACGAACGAACACAGAACGAATGAACACAGAATGAAGGAACACAGAACGAATGAACATAGAACGAACAAACACAGAACGAACGAACGAAAACAAAACGAACGAACACATAACGAATGAACACAGAACGAACGCAGCATGAACAGAACAGAGTTTCTGGACAGCGAAATACTTTTTGCATTGCAGCTATCAGTTCCCGTCTAGCTTTAAAGGAATATGTATTTTTTGATGATTCTATCCCATTGCATTATCAGACTTGCGTTTTGTGGTAAAAGCTATTTTCGGACATCAACGATAAGTACAATTACTGTTTTAATCCCCAATTTTCGGTCAAAATACAAAGGAAGACCAAGAGCTCTATGCCGGCAAAAACATTGCATTGTGATCCGGTGGAAACCAGTAATCAAATCACTTCACCATTTCCCCAAGACGATGATAGATAAAGCATTGATATTAATCCAAAACCTCTTTGCTCACCTCTTTTTTGCCCAATTGACCAAAAATGTTAAACGAACGGCTTAGACGTTTTGGCTTAGACGACCATAGATGAATATTTGCATATTTTATCCTCTAAAATTTCAGCTGGCCGCCTCGTACTACTGTGCAGACAAGTTGACCTTGCAAGGAAAACCGATTCCCGGAAACAGCTCTTCAGGTGAGGTGTTCAAGAGGGCAATTGGGAAGCAGGTAAACAGGAAAGGAGCAGGGACACGAAACGAGCGGAAAGTTAGCTCAAACCGGCGCTGTTTTTATGATCTGAAAAGGGTGTCTAGAGAAAGCATTGGTTTGACTGCCAGCCAGCTTAATACAATTAAGAATTCTTTTGTACTTTTGCATAAATCCAGGTTTGAATCTAGTAGAATAATTCCATGATCTAAAAGATTTCTAATAGGGCAAGACATCAACGATAAGTACAATTACTGTTTTAATCCCCAATCTCGCCGGGGTGCACTACTAGTAGAGAAAATATCTTCTAAACCTAAACCTAAAAGAGAGAGAAAGATCAGTTCAGTACGGGGGGAGGAAGAAGAGAGGAAGAAGAGAGGAAGAAGAGATCCACTCACAGTCCAATCTCTCGTCATTTTCATTTTTTTTCCATTAGAAAAAGTAAAAGGAAAACTTTTGTAAGAGGATTTAGCAAGTTCAAGGTCAAGTAACTGGAATTTGAAGGACAACAATAACAAGCTTACAGTAGTAAAGATGCTAGATGATAATGATGTTAAAGATGCTAAAGATTACAGTAGTAAACTTATCGATTGACCATGTTCTTATCAACATTTTGCCGTAAATTGAGCTAGCTACTAATACAATTAACTCAATGAAAACCTGGAAAATCGGCTCTAGAATGACTGTTCTGCTCTAGGGTCCAAAGAGCCAAAACCCAAACTTTCAATTTTCTTCTCAAAGATTATCTTACTGGACTTGGTGGATATGCGCCATTCGCACAAATTGGTACCAAATCGACCTGGAAATCTCAAAAATTTAAAGGAACTTAAGGAAACGCACTTGAAAAGTCACTTCCGATTGCGTAGAAATTGCGAGCAAAAGTAGGAAAATGTTCACGGTGAGGAGCATTTTTTGGCAAATCACACGATTTTAGATGAAACGTATTGCTCGGATCCTCAAATAGTGGCTTTTTATGGTAACACATAATGAAATTTCACACAATTTTCTATTTTTATTTCATCACAATCCTTTCTTTTTTGTTTTCAGCTTGCTGAATTAAGTTTTCCCGACTTTTATGATGTGATCTTCTATTTTTGTCCGTTATTTTCTGTTCTATTTTGATACATGCATCTACAGCAAACGGTGAATTAGAAACAGTAAATCGACCATAACACAAACGATTTTTTCTATTGAAAAACCCTATCTTTTTTACAAAATGATTCTCACGTGTTTTAAAAAGCGCTTATTTTGAGCCATTTCAAGAGGCAAAAAAGAAAAAAAAGTTAAATTGTCAAATTCATAGAAACGATTTGATCCCTGGCTAATATCCCTAGCTAATAAAAAAAATAATGGCTAAGAGATATAAAATACATAGTGCTCACATTGTACTGTTGTACAGTAACTTGTAACTAGCTGACCAATATTTATTTGCTCCTTTATTTATTTGCTCGTTTTTTGTCATTTCAATAAATTTTTCACAAAACCAAAGTAATAAATCAATGACAGAATAAAAAAAATGAAAACGATGATTATAACGATCGAGCCAGCTTCGGTGACATAGCAGACTGATGGGAAGTCCAGTTTCATGTACTCGGTATTGCCTAAACAGAAGTAGATATTTACAAAGGGAATGAACAGAAGTGAGATTTCGGCATCAAAATGAGCAAAACGCCGAGTAGGATGGTGCTTTCGTCCCATCTGATGTCCAGTTTCATTGATGTCCCATCTGACTGATGTCCAGTTTCATGTACTCGGTATTGCCAAACTCTTGGTCTTGCCTGCAAAAGATTGAAATTTAAAATGAACAAGGTACTACGCCTGTTGGGGGGCACTTTTTTTCCTCAAATCCACTCTTTCTGGAGTATTTTTATGCCTAGATCCCGAAAAACAGGACGAGAGCTGGGGAAACGGCGTTTTAAGCCAAATTTCGGGGCTCTAAGGTGCATGATCCTGCGTTTGTTTTAGAAAACGTTTTTCCGCAAAAATTCCTACTCATCGAGTACACAGATCTATTGGATTGGTGAAATGAAAAAAATTTTTTTTTTAATCTTTTAAGATCACTTTTCTAGACGTAGTTTTAGTCGAGGAGTTCGAATCCGTCGAAAAAATCGGGGCTCATCTAATAAAAAGTACTCGTTTTCTTCGACAATTGTGCTATTGTTCCGCGGAAGCTAATCACTCTTTTCTCTTCCTCCCTATCTGCATTTTCAGTTAACCGATCAACTTGTGTTGTTCTTAAAATGTTCCTTATAAAATTTCCTACCGGAAACTCTTGTACTTCCTGTACTTTAAATGGATCATAGACTTTCGAGATTGCCGTTACTCTAAAAGATTTACAGCATTTTAAAGATTGGAAAATCTAAACTGATCTCTCTTTGTTGCCTTTCTCAAGCCAGTCACTCTACCTTTCTTTTAAACAATCTATATATAAAATCAATTGTTTGCTTCGTCCATTTGTACGCGCGAGATCTCGGCTTGCCGTGAGCCGATTTACGTAATTTTTAGTGTTAGGCTTAGAATTCTGAGTAGTTTTGTATCTCATATTTTATTTTTTTCAAAAGCAAAAGTCGGATCGCAACCGGGGTTCGAACTCGGACCCTGTGGGTGCTAGATGAGGGCACTCCTGGCTGCGCCACGTCGAGTGAAGAACCAGCAGGAAAAAAAGCGAGAAACCTCGCCGAACCGCGCTTTTTTGCCTGGCCAACTTCTATCTTTTCCTTAACAATTTATCAATAAATCATATTTTTATTCTGAAAACTGTATTCTTAATATATTCTTATATTCTACTGTTATATTCTACTCTTAATATATTCTTAACATATTCTCCTCTTTTATATCATCTCTTTCACTTTTTCCCTCTTTATTCAAATTTCAGATGACTTCTGTACATTCGGCGGGTCCATTAATGCAAGTGTACAGCACCGAAGTCACCTCATTTTCCCTTCCCTACGCTTTTTTGTTCATTTTCGGAACGGCTGGCAACGTCGCTGTGCTCACTTATGTTTTCTTTGTCACAAGGTAAATTTGTTTACAGTTTTTTCACTCAAAGATTCAATCAAAAACCCTTTATAATCACTTTAATCGTTAAGCCAAAGAACTCAAAGAAAGGAAGGACCAAATGTTGGTGAGTGATGATTCCATTTTCTGGTTTACTGTTTTGAAAAATTTATAAAATTAAAAACACACACTTAACTAAAATATTGTAAAAAGGAGCTCTAGGTCAAAAAAAGCAAAATGCAAAAAAAGATGACTTTTGCAGTCCTTCTTATAGAATCAGAGGAAAAGTTGAAAAAACTACAGAAACAGGTTTAAGAACAAGCATTAAGAACAAAAGCTAGAAGAAAAGGATAAGGTTGTAAAGAGTTGACATTTAGAATATGAAGTCCACTTGAGCTAGAGATCTATGACCACACATTTCAGAATCGTTGCATGGCCTTCACAATTCATCGCACAGGATCGGGGCAAACAATCGATCGAATCCCATTCATCCGACACCGCGACGACAGCAACAACTCCAGCCATCGCCACCCATTCATCTGCCAATGCACAGCCCGCAACATGTTCGTTTTTGAAAACATTAATCTCTAATAATATTGAACTAACTCTCGCCTTTCATCGTGATCTTTTTCTTCAATCTTTCTCGGTTCAAATTCTCTCGCCCTTGATATCTTTTATACGTTTTATAGCAATAAAGATCTTCTATTAGACAAAAGTCGCCATGGAAAACTCTTTTTTTTGGGTCCTAATAGCATTGGCAGGTAGAATTAAGATGAATAATAGTATGTCGATTTTGGTCTAATAAAAAGTGAAAATATTAGACCAAAGTCGCCATCACGATCTTGCCCCCAAGATGATCTTGCCCCCAAGATCGTGATGGCGACTTTTGTCTAATGAAAAGGGGAAAATAGCAGGTCAAAGTCGCCATCACGATCTTGCCCCCAAGATGATCTTGCCCCCAAGATCGTCATGGCGACTTTGGTCTAATGAAAAGGGGAAAATAGCAGGTCAAAGTCGCCATCACGATCTTGCCCCCAAGATGATCTTGCCCCCAAGATCGTCATGGCGACTTTGGTCTAATAAAAAGTGAAAATATTAGACAAAAGTCGCCATGCAAAAACTCTTTTTTTGGGTCCTAATAGCATTGGCAGGTAGAATTAACATGAATAATTGAGATTTTATGCATGGCGATTTTGGTCTAATAAAAATTGAGAAAATTAGGTACAAATCGGAGACCCTTTTTGTGCGTGCTTTGTGCGTGCTAACGACGTGGATTTTAGTTGGCTCCCTGCAGCAAGCGAGCAAGACGATTAGCCCCTCATTGACATGTTAATTTATATTTTATGGGTTTATTGGGATAGTGTTTTAACCTTTTTCGAATAAAGCTAATGGAACTGAGTTTATCCAACCTAACAAATTCTCGATTATTTGCTGCCGGAAGTGTTCTGTTTTTAAGAACGCCAAAACAGTTTACAGTTTCGTTGCCGTATCGATTTGTGTGAGTGATGATTCCATTTTCTGGTTTACTGTTTTGAAAAATTTATAGGTGCGATGAAAAGAAGTGTCGTGGCTGGCTCCCTGCAGCAAGCGAGTAAGACGATTAGCCTCCAATCGCAAGCACCTCATTGACATGTTAATTTATATTTTATGGGTTTATTGGGATAGTGTTTTAACCTTTTTCGAATAAAGCTAATGGTTTGAACTGAGTTTATCCAACCTAACAAATTCTCGATTATTTGCTGCCGGAAGTGTTCTGTTTTTAAGAACGCCAAAACAGTTTACAGTTTCGTTGCCGTATCGATTCGTTTTCTTATCAAACGAGGCAGATCACCTGCGATAGTGTTTTTCTTTTTCTTCTATAAACGATTTCCGTCTTTAATAAGCAAAAATTTTACATACTCCGTTGCACCTCCCAGCACAAACCTTTCGAAAGACTCAAAAAAAGATATAGCGAGTTACGGAAAACTTGTGTTGTGCAAAACTTAGTTGTGCAAAACCTTTATGCACAACTTCTTAGAAGAGAGTAGAATAGTATTGATGAATGCTTAATGAGCAATTATCATTAGATTAATTGATATTGGGTTGAAAAGTTCTTTCCGAATTTTTGGGAGTGTACCTTGAATTTGCCAAGTTTTGACGTTTTATACTTATGCTAAAGCTGAATCAATACAGATCGATGGGTACAAAAATTGTCTTTAGTTATCTCTTTTCTAAAAGCTTTTACAGCTATTTTAGTAAGGGCAGCATACTCCAAAAAAATGGATGTTTTCAATGTTTCCAAAAATGGCTTTATACTTTCCATTACCGACGTCAATACACTCTTCCCCTTTTTCCTCTCTTTACCATGTAAAACCTATCCACGGAGGTTTTAAATAGGGAATGATTTCAAATTTTCTCAAGGGACAAGGAGAAGCTATTGAATTCCTCCGAATTTAAGAGGGGGGGGTTTTAGAGCAATTTTTAATTTAAAATTTAAAGCAAATTTAAAAAGCAATTTGGGTAAGAGAGTTTATTTTATTTGTATTGATCTTATAGAGTTTGTATAAGAGATATTTTAAGATTTATTAACTTTAAATATAGACGATTAAATGGAAACAAGTTTCAGCTGAGTATTGGGAACGAAAATGCGTATAAAATCTTTGAATGAAACTGGGTACACTACTGTACAAGTGTTTGTTGGATCTCATAGAGTTTGTATAAGAGATATTTAAGTGCTAAAAATATAGCGAACAAAATCTTTAAAAAAATGCAGTAGAATCGCTCGTTTCCTGAGAAAAGGGGCCGACACCCATCGGGCACGTTTCCTTTGCACCAACCCTTAATAGGAGTGCTTAGTTGTGCCAAAAATTAATCCCAAACTTGATGGTGGATTTTGGTGCCTTTTCGAGAGTCTGAATGTGCTTCTTCTGGAGTCTCCGATGCCTTTGCGAAAAGGAAGATTTTTAACAACTTTTCCTTGGTAATTCCTTCATTTTATCGGCTCATTGATAGTCAATAAGGCTAAGATAAACTTGATCAAAACTTAATGCAACTACAGCTGTTAATCGGTTGATAATCAAAGTTCAATTCAACAATTTATTCATCTCCAATTTCTAGGCGCTGAGGTCCCGATGATTCCCATGTGATTCCGCTGCTGGGGATGCCCAACAACCGAGAGCAAATCCTGTCACACCCGTATTCACGGAAAACCCCCGACGATGTGCTCAAATTGACAGCCAGTTCTAAAACCAAAGAATTCAAGCAAAATCCTTCTCACATTTCCAACTTGTTTCCTTAAAATCATCAATCAAAATGATCGCTTGTTAGCTTAATCACTTTCAAGCCTAATTCTTGAGTCCAAACATCATTCATTTCAATCTGTGTCTTCCTCATCTTGTTCCACTTGGTCTTAGACAAAGTCCTAAGCAAAGTCCCACTCCTCGTCTAATCCAATCTTTACAATCCACTTTAAAATCAAATTGTTATTTTCTTCTAGAATATCGTCAATTTTACTTGATATTCCAAAATGATATCATCTTTTGTTTTAAAATTTCCTCTTAAAGAATCCAGCCAGCCTGTGCGGGCTTTTATACTTTCTCCGTTCCGTTAAAAAGAAAAGTGCATGGTTTTTGGATCGTTGGTGTTTTGAAAAATCAAAAGCCCAAAGAAAATCGTTGGACAGGACCAGCAACAAGTGCAGAATGGATAAGGAAAACTTCTTCTTTGCAACTAAAACAATTTGATTAAGCTAAGAAGCGTTTACGAGTTTTTGTAAAAAAGAAATCCGGTGATTATCTTGGTACTGATGGTATTTGGAAAATCGACGTACATGTAGGTATAGAAGTTTTAC
>CAUEEP010000550.1:0-15593 GCA_958450365.1 Mesorhabditis belari | reverse complement strand
ATCATTTTTAAATGAATTGAGAAAATTTCAGACGACAAACTAATTTCCTAAACTAAGCCTTTATCGGCCTTGTTTAACGGTGTTTGTAGCAACAGTCAGAATATTTTTTGATTGAGAATTTAACTCACTGGACAAAAGGAGTCGCATGCCGGGACGACAACAGCGTCCACCATGGCAGAACAAGCTAAAATCTTTGATTTCTTTTGAGCTTTGAGGCACTTTGGGCCATCTTTCTAATAAGCCAAAGTTGATTTATAGGCTGAGAAATGCGCTAATTGAATAAAACTTTGAGAAGATTAATTTCTCTAAACTTGAACCCACTGAAGACGAGAAGAACGGCGAAGAGAAGAGCGAGACAAGAGGAGAGAAGGCGTATGTGTTAGAAGCTGTGAACTGATGGCAATCGAAATCCTTGTCAGTCCCAATCTTACTATTTATATTTATATGGAAGCTGGATTGATAACAACCTAAAACAAAAAATCGGATTCAAACGATCAAAAACGTGAGCTGAGAGGGACAAGTGATCACGTGGAAATTTTTTGAAGCAAACTGATTAGGGATGTGTCCTGTGTCTTCGAGTCTTTCTGCAAAATATTTATGGCCGCCATGTTGGGTGGAGATAAGCTTTCGGTCTGCGTTCATCTCTAAAATTGAAAATAACTAAAGATTAAATTATAAACAAACCGAAAATAAAGTGTAGCAAATCAACTCACAAAAATTGATTCGTTTTTAGAAATTATCGTCAGTTAATGTCGTCGAGTTTCGAGTTTCGAGTTTTAATAAATTTGTTCTAAAAGAATTCTTCTGCAGCTATTAAGTTTTTGAACTCAGAATATCAAAATATAATTGTTTTCACACAATTTGAGTTTTGGCTCATTTGCGGTTGTCAATTCAACAATTTATTTCATTTGTTTATAAAAACAACTCCAACCCAATAAAAACAACTACCTCCATCTTTTAGCCTGAAAAGGGTTACAGTATTGAAAAGGCTTTCAGTACCGTAACCTTTTCAGGCCTGAAAGCCTTTTCAAGATATAGAAAGCTAGAAAGATATAGAAAAATATAGAAAAATATAGATGTGGGAGGATAGAAAGATGTAAAAAGATATAGAAAGATATAGAACGATAGAAAGATGTAGAAAGATGTAGAAAGATGTAGAAAGATAGCAATATTTAAAAAGATAGAAAAATATAGAAAAATTAGAAAGATATAGAACGATAGAAAGATGTAAAAGATATAGGAAAGATAGAAAGTAAAAGATCCAAATATAGAAAAATGAGGGAGGTATTTACATCCCGCAACAATGCGGGATGTAAATTCTAGTGCCGAAATAGGGATGGGGATTATGAATGCATTTGTGAAAAAAGATCCGTTTTGGCTGAAGGCTGAAGATGCACCCTACAAGTAAAAAGTGAGAACTTAAAAGAGTCAATCTACGTCCAAAACTAGTGCTCTACTCCGCTTGCGATTTAATCATCAAACAAACGCTTGTACATAATTGTTTCCAGTTTCCCTAAAAAGATTTGATAACTATTTTCCTTCCCAAATGGCGCGTAGTTGTCATCTGTGAACCGGGATCGCTGCTAAATGCCAACTCTGAATAACAAAAAGGTAAAATTTTTAATTTTTCAAGTCAAGTTTCCGCTTTTAGGCCTTCAACTTTCTCGATTAGCAAGCGTCAATATTCAGGTATGTGATAAAAATAAAAACCTAATAGAAATTGATGTGCTCGTTGGATTGGGGTTGTGTATGCAGTTGTCTTTGAGTTTTATTTCACAAAAATTGGGATTGGGGAAGGAGGAAGGGAAGATGAGAGAAAAGGGAAGGAGAGCAGACAAGCTAGTGCCTATATATAGAAATCAGAATTGGAACCGAAAATGGTTATGGAATCTTTGAATAAAACTGGACACACTTATGCACAAGTCGTTTGTGGGAAATAAAGAAAATAATCCAATGCATTAATTGGAATTAGGGAAGTAGGGAAGAGAAGAGAGGGTAGAGAGGGGGTTTAAAGCTCCCTGGCTCGTTTATCCTCGTCCTTATTTAGTTCCTAACTAACTCCTTAAAGGCTCCCTTTAAAGCTCCTTTACAGTCTCTATTTAGTTCCTAGAAAGCCCCTTTATAACAACAGTTGAAAAGTACGAAATTCAGAAAAATTATATGATATGGCCAAATGGCCGACCGGTTAGGAGTCTTGTCTCTTAAGCAGAAGGTCGAGGGTTCAATCACTCTGGCAAGATAAAAATGTTTCTTTTTCCCATCAAGTGGGTTTTTTTCTTTCGCAACATTTGGGTAATAGGGGTAAATAGGGGTGAGAACGGCCGCAGTGCCATACAATTGTGTGTTTAACCTTTATGTCTTATTATGTACCCTTTGTTTGTATCACATTATTGGTTTTCAATAAATGTATTTTTTTATATCAAATTTATAACACAAAAGAAAATAGCAAACCTTTGAGCCTTGAACTTGAGCTTTGGGTCTGAGTCTGAGAGTGATTTAACCATGATGGTCTTCATTTCTTACCAAAAATTCTAGAAAAACTGTATGATCTCAAAATTTATAAAACAAAAGAAAATAACAAACCCGAGAGAAAAAGAAGAACTATAGAATTTCCAAAAACTATAGAACATTTGAGGCATGTCTGGCAAATATCCAGCTTTTTAGCTGGATATTATAAACAGAAGAGCTCCACAAAAGGGACTCAGTCGTTCATGGTAAAAATAGCTCAAAAATTCATTTTTCATCTAGTTCCTATAAATTATTTTTCAACAATTAATGAAAAGTTAATTGTTGAAAAATTAATTTATATTCAAGCTCCTTTATAGTCCTATAAAGCTCCTTCAAAACTCCCTAGAAGCTCTTATTTAGTTCCTATAAAGCTCCTTTAAAACGGCTTGAAAGCTCCCTTATAGTCACTACTGGGTTCCTATAAAGCTCCTTCTAAGCTCCTTGAAAACCGCTTTATGGTTTTTATTTAGTTCCTCTCTATCTTCTTTAAACCTCCCTCCCGAGAATGCATGGATTCAAGACGGTCAAAGAATCCCGATCTAATCATACGAACGAGCGGTGAATATAGAGAATCAGATTTTATGCTAATTCAGGTATTATTTACTATTATCTAGAGTGTAAAAACAGTGTAAAAATCTAGAGTGTAAAACATCTAGTTTTTAAAAAAAAAAAAATCTAGAGTGTAAAAACATCTGATGCGTGTGGACCGGATCAACCGAAGGAACATTTATTGCTAAAACATTGCTTTATTGCTAAAAATTGCTTTATTGCTTTCATTGCTAAAACAACAATACTTGAATAACACAAATCATGAACACAAAGAAAAAACTATTTCTGAAATTTGCATATGCATTTAAGAGAATTCTTATCGATCAAAAATCATTTTTTATTTCGGCTACTTTCTGAGTTGGACGTTTCTGCAAATCAATAATTTTCAGCGAAAGGAGCGATGAGAGACCGAAGCCATCTGGACCCATCTGGACATGAACATTTCTTTGCATACTAAATTGCTTGCCTTGATTTGATTCTTGCTAGTTAGGTGATTGGAAAGACAGATAGAATGTAAAGTTTAACAACTTTTCTCGCCAAAGGTTCATAAAAACCGAAAGGACACGGTCTTTTGCAGAAAGGCCCGTAGAAACCGGCTTTACACTTGCACTTTCCAGTCTAAAATCAAATGATTAACAAGAAGGAAAGTTTTGGCTAACCTTTGAATCACAAACTTGTGTGTTCTCGCGAACACAACGACATGAGTGACGACAATTTGTACCGAAGGAGAATCAGGGACAGCGACGGTCACACTTTGGTTTTGGTTTACAAAAGAGAGTAATAAGACCAAAAAAAGAACTGAACTGAAGAAAAGAAGAAAACTGAACTAAAAATGGTATTTGAAATCGAATCCCATTCATCGGACACCGCGACAACAGCAACAACTCCAGCCACCGCCACCCATTCATCTGCCAATGCACGGCCCGCAACATGTTCGTTTTTGAAAACATTAATCTTTAATAATATTGAACTCTCGCCTTTCTTGGCGATATTTGTCGTCAATCTTTTCCTTACAATTACTATCGTGCTTCAGATGTAACCAGGCCTTAAATTCTTCCTCTAAAAGGCATCTATTCATAAAACTACCGCAAATCAGACATTTTTCCTATTCAATAAGCTCAATTCTGGTCAGATTTGACGAGCAATCATTTAAGTCTCAATGAATGAGCTCAAATTTGATTGATTATGATATTTTTCTTAAATATATTTGCTAAAGAAATTATCAGCTAGAGGAATGCTCGCTCCAGTTGGAACCAGCCCAGCCTTGAGCTTCTAATGGTCTTCTTTGAGCCGGTTCTATTCTTCAAAAACTTTAAAAACCATTCAAGTGTTGAGGGTGACGTCAGGATAGGATTTTCAAAATATCATACCGCTTATACCAAAGAAATCTTTTCAAAGAACTTTTTCCTAGTTTGAAATATTCCCTTGTCAGACATGACATCAATGATAAGTACACTTATTGTTTTCATCCCCAAATTTTGGTCAAAAACCCAAAGAAAACCAATAGCTTCATCGCGACAAAGAGTTCGTAATTGGCGGCGTAATTGGCGTAATTGGCGGAAGGGGCTCCCCTTCACCCCCCTTTGGTCGTCTCATTTCCTCACATTCCCCACGTCTTCTTGAATCACTTTATCTCAAGGCTTCACCCCTTTCCCGATCTTTTGATCAATTCATCGATTGGTTGGCTACCTTCAAAAAATGGGGCACCCAATCCATCCGCGAGCACCATCCGAGCCGACTCGGGTCAAGCAGAAGTCGTAAATGATGCCCGGTAGGGCCCAACGGCCAACATTTGTTCCACCAACATCCATGCGGAATCCAGTGGGTTTCCTCGGTGGTACTACCATTACCCCACAACAAATTAAGAAGATAATAACCTAAATTTTTGTAAAAACTCTAAAATTTTTCGAAAACAACTTTTTAAGTAAAGGGGTTTTTCTGAACCCTCAGTTGTAAGCTTCCATATAAAAATATCAGATTAGATAAAAAAGTATTTTTAAAAAATTTATTTTCATGGCTTAGTTTTTCTTTTCTTGCCTTTTTGCCTTTATTGCCTTTTTTCTTTTCCTGTTAGCTTTCATCCAGCCTCATCCATCACCCAATCCACGGAACGATTCTCGATTTTCCCCACCCTATTTGCAATTATTTATGAACTTACCTTGAATCGACCTTTCCGGGCATCTTTCGACCTTTTGAGATAAAAGTTGAACTTTTCCTAATCAAGCGAGCTCTTGAAAGACATTTATTGGAATCTCCCTTGGATTAAATCCTTCATTCCATGGTTTCGTCAAACAAATTGATGAGGAAGAATTGATTGCAGGTACGTGGCTCGTCGAAAGGATCCATTCCCAGTGCCGATAATCCAGATTTTGACCATGATCGCAAAAAGAAGGACATTCACAATGGGAGTGAGTTCATTTCCCATTTCATTCATAGTTATGAATCAAATCAGAAGTTTTTCAGAGGTTTTGCTAAACCTATTATACGAGTTTTTCAGTTGAACGCCTTCGTCGCAATAATATCAAAGACCGCATCAACGAATTAGGGCTTTTGCTGCCTAAAGAAGCCTCCAAGTGAGTTAGAATCAAATTTTCAAGAAAAAACGCTAAATATTTACTTCGCGTTATCACAGCCGAATTTAGAGAGATGAAGCTGAACAAAGGGACGATTCTCAAAGCATCTTGTGACTACATTCGACAATTGGAAAAGGGTCAATATGTAAGTGAAAAAAAGCTTCTATGCAAAGAAGCGGTTTCAGCAACAACAGAACAAATTGGAAAGCGCTGCGAAACAGTACGCCGATCGAGTCAGGGTGAGTGAGGAAAATGACTTGGCTTGGCTCCCTATCCTATTCAATCTTTTCTACAGATACAGTACTTTGAGTTTCAACTATGAGTGTATACATTTTCTGAAAGGTCTTTTCAAGGCTGACCAAGTGTTAATATTATTATTTAGTGGTAAAGACAAGGGAGTTGCAGCCGCGCGAAAGTGACGATCTTTTTCAAATATCATATTTCATCAGTGTAGATAGCTGTTAAATCATCCTTATAAGCGAGTAAATAAAGATTAAGGATATCCATTTCTTTACGCAATTCTAGGAACTCGAGGAGATCTTGGCAAAGAATGGCCTCAGGGCGCCCACCAAAGTTCTTCCCCCACTCCCAGCCATCCCCTCCGCTTCTCAACCATTCAGACAGGAGATCCAAGAGAGTCCAAATCAAACCCCATGCGGATCACTTGAAAGCGATTGCTCAACTCTCTCTTGACTCCCTCGAGAACACACGCAATCAATCGGCTCCCGATTGGGTACTAAAAATTAGCAACTAGTACTAGGTCCCCTAAATTTATGTTCTATATTTTGCTCTTTTCTTTATTTTAGTCCTCATCGGGTTTTATGTCACAACTCTCTGACACGACGTCTGCGATGCCGATTGCCTCCCGCTAGGACGGATTTACCATGGGTCCGACCAATTCTTTGGCTCAAGTCCTACAAGGTTATCAGACGCCACAATGGAGGTGGAGAAGTTATAGATATATCAAACAAAACTTCGTCTAATTATATTCTATTGATTGTTTACAATATTTAGATAAAATTAGTATCAAATAGGAGCAGCGTGGCCAATTTGGTTGCAAAGTTGAAACTAAAGTAGAAGTTTATTGCAGAAGTAGGAAGTAGCTACAGTAGTAGAAGTGAACGTAGAAGCCACGGCGGTTACCGTAAGAAATTACTTTATCAAATACTTACCTAGCTATTAGCTGGATGATCATTCAATAGTTTGCAATTAGTTGTTTAGTTTTTAGGCAGTAAATGGTCAGTAAATATTCAATGTATACATCTTAAAACTCTTTCTGAATAGTTTAATCTTTGCAGAGACCGCCCAGACAGCCAAGGGATCCACCACGGGCCATTCCCCGATTTGATCACGGAGTGGTTTCTTGAGGTAGGATTGGAATAATAGATAAAAAAGATGCCATTCTATTTAAATCTAAACCCTAAGATCTAAATTCTGATTTAAATATAAAATCTCTAATATGCTCTGCATACAGAACAATTCACTCCTCCACTCGGACCCGTTGATGTCACAAGCCGGCGGCCCAACGCCAAACCTTGCCGTCAGCCAGATTAGGCATCATATCTCGTCGGATCCATCGACGAGATATGATATATATATCCATCCATCATCGGATCCATCGCTGGAAAGAAAACAAAGTAGCAACATTGAAATACAAAATAGCAAAATACTTTGATCCCTAGAAGTCGAAAATCTTGATTAAGGCTTGCTTAGATTATCCTTGATTATCCTGAAGCTGAGACTTCGCGCGAGATGCCGACGCGGATGTACAGTCAATAGCTTAAGTCCAAGGAAACTGTAGCCCAAGAATTACTGATGCAGTATGTGTGAGAAGTTGTTTCGGGCACTTGGGCAGCATATTCAGAGTCAAGCTATTTAGATATCTGATATTTAAATCCTACCCTAAAATCTGAATTCCTCATTTTTCAGTCCCGACCCGAACATTGCGCCGATACGCGGCACTCACAATATGGACTGTTCCACTTGCCATTTAAATATCCAATAAACGACTTGTACATAACGTGTGTCCAGTTTCATTCGAAGAATTGATACCCATTTTCGTTTCCAATTCTGATTTCGATAGGCACTCACTTGTCTTATCCCCTCCCCTTTCTCACATATTCCCTCTCCTCCCTCTCTTCCCTTCCCTCTCTTTCCTTCCCTCCTTTTTCCTTCCCCAATCCCAATTCATGCATTGGATTATTTTCTATATTTCACAATAAAATATGACTTTTGTGAAATAAAACTTGCAATTTCTCCAAGGCAACTGAATACAGAGTTACCCAGATTTTACAGCATTTCTGGATATTTGAAGAGTGTGGAATCACAAGGCAAAGGGTCACAGAAATCACAGGGAATCACAGAAAGCACAAGGAATCATAGAGATCACTGATTTTATGTTGAGGTTAAGGTAAAACACTTGTTCCCGCCGACGATCTTATCTTGTTTTGTCCATTTTAAATAGTACTTTGAACTCTTTCTCTAAAACTTGCTTATTCTTAGAAAAGATTAAATATTAAGCAGAAGACATCAAATTAAAATTTCAGATTAGTTAGAAAAGATTCGAAACTTCTGCAGACGATTTTTTGCTAATCTGCTTGAAAGATAATCTTGAAAAATAAGCAATGGCAGTTTCAGTCAACTCTTATAATTATAATTTTAATAACCCTTTAATTTAAACAGATAAAACTTTCCGAACATTCCAGATACCATTACCGTGAAGTGAAATCGAAATTGATTTGGTCGAAAACTCTAAAAGAATCACACCAAGAATACACATTTGGGCAACTCAGGCATGGCTCAAAACTCTCTTCTCTCATTTCTCGGGATCGATTTCGCTGAAAAGCTTCGTTTGGAAGAACATATCTCTCCAAATGCAAACGCTTTCATTGGAAAGCGGTCAGTGATTCTCAATAATTCTTCATGAATTTCAATTTTAGCCGCAAGCTCGAATATTTGAACCCAACATGTTCTGTAAAAGATCGAATCGGATATGCATTTCTATCTTTCTATCTTTATATCTTTCTATCTTTTTATATCTCTCTATCTTTCTATATTTTTCCGCTTGGACCGCTTGGAGGACTTGAAAGTTTCTTTCTATCTTTTTCTTTCTATATCTTCTACCTTTTTATTTTATCTTTTTATCTTCGTATATCTTTCTATCTTTCTATCTTTCTATCTTTCTATATCTTTATATCTTGCCATCTTTCTATATATTTCTATCTTTCTATGTTTCTAGCTTTAAGCAGCTTTAAAGGGGCTTTATGGGAGCTAAATAAGGACTATAAAGGAGCTTTCAAGGAGTTTTATAGAAACTAAATATGCACGATAAACGAGCTTTCACGGAGCTTTCAAGGAGTTTTATAGAAACTAAATTTGGACGATAAACGAGCTTTCACGGAGCTTTCAAGGAGCCGGATAGGAACTAAATAAGTTGATAGAGGAGCTTGATTATGAGTATCCAAAGTTTTGTATGGGGTTTTAAAAATATCCCTTGAGTTTATAAGCAGATTTTTCGGAGACTTTAGAGTGGTGGTTGATGACAGCCAACTAGAACGTGGGGCAGACCCCCTGGAAGTCAAAAGATCCAAAAAAACATTTCACAAATCTTTTTAGAGAAGATGAAGAAGAAACAGCGTGTCTTGAGTGAAGAGTACCAAGCGCGCACATAATATTTCTTTACACGCAGACCGGTCCTTAGCAATAGACGCTAGATGTCAACTGTGAACAAGACTTTGAAAGAGCTTTCAGGCAGCTTTGAAAGAGTGTAGGAAATAAATAGGGACTCAAACGAGACAAAAGTAAATTCTTCTTAGTACCTGATCCAAGTTGTGGAAGATAGCATTGCTATAGCCTAGCAGCCAAGTTGATGTTAATATTTAGGAAAATGTCATTAGGCGCTCTTACGCCCACTACATTGATTGATGGATGATTCCATTCCAGAAAAGAAAAAACTCAGTACTTCTCTGAAGTGAGTCCCCTTTCCCTATTGCCCTCACTCCTCAAAAAGGATTGAACATCTACAGTTTGTTCTATTGCTGTTTTCTATTGCTTCTATCCTACATATACAGTAGTAAAGGTGTAGGCGATTTGCAAAATTTTAATGTTCCTGATTCCAAAAATTTGGTCGCCAAAATGGGCTTTGGTCTCATCGCTCCTTTCGCTTTGGGAGCGAAAAATTGGGAAATACCACCATCGCTATTTGTTTACCCTTATATCCGACTTTGGCCGCCCCTCCTCGGATCAGAATCGACGTTCGTTTTTAAGTTTCTAAAAATCCAAGAACGTGAGAGTCGAGACAGTTAATTAGAGTTAATTAGAATGTTTTAGACGCATCTATAACACTGGATTTAGATCTTTAAATTATTATGAATAATCACTACCTTTGGTGCTTGCAGTAAGGCAAAAATCACATGTTTTCCCCAACAGTATTTTTGCCTAATCTCCAGTTCCTTCTTTTTCTTGCTTACTTCATAGCATTTTAGGTGCATTTAACTTTTCCAGAAAATTAAGGCCCTCTTGTTTGCTAAAAACGGGCAAGAGTTTTAGATTGGCCAAGCCAGGGGATGACCTTTAATACATGACTTTTCAATGAAATAATTTTAAGGCATCCCCGAACTTTGTTGTTGGCGCATTGTTGATGGTTTTCGAACAAATAACACATTAGGATGCCTTTTTACTACCATGAAGCCATTGGCATTGACGGATATTGCCCTAGAGCGCGAGATTTAATTAGAACGCTTGGATTTGGGAAGAACGAGAGCCAGGGACCAAAAAGGGGTTTAAAGGCTAATAGATTTTACTTTTCGCTTTAAGACTGTGATTACGAGCAGTGAGGCTTTTATCCGGTTTAAATAAGTAAATAAAAAAAAATCCAAAAATTCTATTTTAAAATTAATATTTTTCTATTTTTCATCATATGGTTTCTGTGTTTGATAACCAACCAAAGTGCTTGGCTTTGGTTTTTAGAATCTTTGATTACATCTTTTTCTCTTTTGTGTCATCACTTTTTTGAAACTTTCAAGAGTTATTCGAATGTCGATAATGGAATCAGTAAATGCCAATTCAATGTAAAAATAGAATGACATCAAAATGTATTTATTTTTCCTGAAAGCAATGCTTGTTTTAGTATTCCAATATGCTTGTATAAATACTCCAAAGAAAGCTATTATGAATGAAAATTGTCTTCTTTTTTGCCAAAAACGTTCAAGTTTTTGTCCTCCCCACCATGTTCGTCGTAGCTTGAGCAAACCCTAAATGTGAATTAAGTTGGTATCTACCGATAAGATTCTTGCCTACAGAAATAAATTATTTTTTATTCTGACAATCTCACATAGGGTAATCTCACTTGGAGCCATTGTGGATAGGCAGCTTCCCGTGGATAATCCATAGGGGGAAGCCGGTAGAGTAGACGGCGAGGAAGCTGGTTCAGACTGAATGTCAGGAAGCCATGGGTGGCATAGAAAGGACGTAATTTGTAGTGGGCGTAGTGTAGTAGTCATTTGTAGTGGGCGAGTCTTGCCCACAGTTTATAGCTGGTTTTGTTTCCATTGGAGAAGAAGGCAATGGTAATCTCTCTGTAGATTTTTCAGGAAGTCTCGTCTCCGACAACCTTTGCATGCCGGGTAGTGGCGGATGCGATGCGTAGATGAATTGTGCCATTGTGGATAGGCGGCTTCCCGTAAAAATTCCATAGGGAAAAGCCGTTGGTTTTGCATGATAATTGAGACCGAAATGTAAATTTTGATGAGTTATGCATGTAAAGAAAAATATTATAAAACTTCTTTTAGCACAAAATTTTGAAATAATATTGTTCTTATAAGTATTTTTCATTTTTGGAAACTCAAGCGTAAAAATCAAAACATTTCCTTTATCGTAAAATATCTTTGGACTTTGGTTTCACGATTATAAAAATTTTCTGATCAAAAAAATCATAGCGACATGTTTTCGTTGAGTCTTTGAACTTGAATATAAAAAGAAGAAGACAATGAACAAGGTTTTTTGTAGTCAAATTTGTAATTTTTGTAGTCAAATTCATATTCTCTGAGGAAGAAATATTACAAAGTGGTGAGGAGTTTTATCGAAAGATAATTGAATATTTGAAAGCCTATTTGTAATTATTTCTCCACTGGCTAGTAAAATTTAGAACATTCATGTAAGCTTAACAGCCTAAAAGCAATTTGGGTAATTTTTGAAACTTTTATACTTTTTCCACTTTAATAGAGAATTTACAGGGGAAGCTCTCAATCTTGGGTCAAAATTGTGAAAAGAAAACATGATGGGTGGGCCCGGGCTCTGTGAATCCATTTTCTCTTTTTCCATCCCATTCCCCTCATTCCCTTTTCACAAAACCACCTATACTCTACACGGTCAAATCATCGTTTTACTTGCGGGATTTTTAAGCACAAATTTATGTATCCATATTTCAAAACTAATCAAAACTAAAATCACTCGCAAAAAATTGATGCTAGCAATTGTATTTTGTATATACAGTAGCGGATTTTAAGCATATTTTTTGTCTTACCGGAAACTTTGTTGCAATTTAAGCCATCAAACCAAAATTTGCCCTGAAAAAATCTTTTGGAATTAGTATTTTACCAACTAAAAAATCCTCACATAATTTAGTCAACTTAGGTTTCAAACTTGAGCCACTTTCTTCCTAAGGCTTAAGGTCAATAAAATCAGAGGAAAAGGAAAAATTGTCTTGTTGAGTGGATTAAATGAATGGAGGATGCCCATAGTGGTTATCATGTCGTTGTTTGTCCGTTCTCATCTCTCTTGTTAACAAATAACAAAGTAAGCTTCGGCAACAGCCTAAAAGCAATTTGCCTGACTCGAGCCGACTTTTCCCCACATTTAATGGGTAGAACAAACTGTAGATGTAGAATAATTTAAAATCCCAAAAAATAAAAAAAATGAAAAAATGAAAAGAAAATGAAAAGAAACTCGAAAAAGAAACATATGCGCCTATTAGAAATTTCTCAGCTTTTTTTGAATGTATCAGAGAAGAAATTTTTGTATAAAAGGAATAATTTACGAATCGAATAGTAAAATGAAATTTGAAATAGAACAGCAAATTCACGGGATAGAATGTACACGGCTTTGTTGTTCTTGCTTTTGATCATGAGGAATTGATTCGAAGGGGATTTATCGAAAAAGGAATTTCGGAAATACACACACTGGGAATCGACGGACAGGCCACAAATAGCATATCATATGTAGTTGATAGCGAAATTATAAGTATAACGAAAATTTATTGGTGATTGGATGGATTAGGTCAGCTTAGGTCAAACAGATCAGGATTACGGCAGACTAGGCTGGAGGCAGACCAGGCTGCTGGAGCCAGACTAGGCTGGAGCTAGACTAGGCTGCTGGAGCCTGACTAGGCTGGAGCTAGACTAGGCTGCTGGAGCCAGACTAGGCCGGAGCCAAACTAGGCTGCTGGAGCCAGACTAGGCTACTGGAGCCAGGCTAGGCTGCTGGAGCTAGACTAGGCTGCTGGAGCTAGACTAGGCTGCTGGAGCCTGACTAGGCTGGAGCTAGACTAGACTCCAATGCTTCAATGGAGCCAGACTAGCCTCCAATGCTTCAATGGAGCCAGACTAGCCTCCAATGCTTCAATGGAGTTAGACTGAAATCCTAGGCTAAGCCAGGCTTGAATTAAACATCTGTTAACTTGTATGGAAATTTGAGATATCCAATGATAGATGTGAGGATGATTTTCCAATCGACCTAGAGTTACCAATCAAATCAAATGAACCAAAATAATGACAAAAAGAAATTTAAAAAGAAATAAAATCGTTCCTGTTGATTGTGGACCCGAGAGAGAATGGTGGGAGAAAGGGAAGAAATGGCTCAATCGGTGGGAAAACAACCCGAGTTCGGGTCCCTGAGTGAGTCTGAGTCTTTTAAACTGAATGCTGAGCCATTCTATATCCCGTTTCCTTTCTTCACTCTGTCGAAATTTTCTTCGACACAAGTTGTACACATTTCAATGGGTTTCACCTTTAAAAAAGGGAAACACACCGGATTTACAAAGGGGGGTTTTTCGGTGATCAAATAGAAACGATATGAAGAAAGAAACGAAAATGGTTTACAAATATTTGAATGAAACTGGATACACTATGTACAAGTCGTTTGTTGTATATTTGAATAGCGAGTTCTTTATGAATAATCCATATTGTGATTGGCGTGCATCGGTTGGGTGTTCCCGTCGGGGCTGAAAATCGAAGAATTGAGACTTTGAGGGGAAAATTGAAATATTAGATATCCTCTAAATATCCGGAAATCTTCTAAATAGCTTGACAAATGCTCCCCAAGTGGCCTGGAAACAACTTCCTAAACATACTGTATAAACATACAAGAAATATTCAGCTACAGTATTTCGGACTACAGTACTCAAAGTTTACAATATTCCTAGCTATGGTATTCTTGGACTGTTGTGCTCTAGGGTTACAGTATCCTTGAGCTACAGTACTCTTGGGCTATAGTATCCTTGGACTTAAACGCTATTGACTGTATAGCCTATGGTAAGTGCCCGTTGAAGCTTCAGCATAATCTAAACAAGGCTTAATCAAGATTTTCGACTTCTAGGGAGCAAGTATCGTACATATTTCTATATTGGATACAATATATCCCATTTTCTTTTCATGATACCTGAAATTCGATGGATCC
Source organism: Mesorhabditis belari (assembly GCA_958450365.1). Lineage (NCBI taxonomy): Eukaryota > Metazoa > Nematoda > Chromadorea > Rhabditida > Rhabditidae > Mesorhabditis > Mesorhabditis belari. Next base: position 1,290 of record CAUEEP010000550.1, on the reverse strand, counting down.
CACGAGATATCGGGGCTCATCTGACTGGCGGCAAGGTTTGGCCACGGGCTACCGGCTTGTGACATCAACGGGTCCGAATGGAGGAGTGGATTGTTCTGTATGCAGAGCAATTTAGATATTTCATATTTAAATCAGAATTTAGATATTAGGATTAGATTTAAATAGAATGATATATTGTTTTTATCTATTATCTCAATTCTACCTCAAGACACGACTCCATGATCAAATCGGGGAATGGCCGCGGTTACTACCTTGCAGTACCAAACATTTTCCACCGTAGTCATCGAGATTACTGTAAGCTTGACTAGCTGGTATGATATCACAGCTGGATCTGATCACATTCTCTCAATCGTGTAGATTTAGACCGGCTTACGATATTCCATCGAATTCTGTAGAGTACAGTCATTTGCTGTTAGATTTGTGTAACTGTGTATTCGGTTATCTTTGAGAAATTGAAAGTTTTATTTCACAAAAGCCATGTCTATATACAGTGTTGTGAAATAAAGCAGAGAATCGAATGGATGAATGGATTGGGGAAGGAGGGAAGGGAAGCGAAGAGAGGGAAGACGAGGGAAGAGGAAGATAGGGAAGAGGAGCGAAGGGAAGAATGAGACAAGCGAGTGCCTATATAGAATTCAGAATTAGGGAACGGGGGTGAATGCTAATCAATTGGGACGTTTAGACCGGCAGACAAACGAATGAAATATCATTGCATGAATATGATTGCAGACTTTGCCTGTCTCTCCGCCCGGCCTCATCGTCTCTTTCACACAAAGCAATTTTAATAGAAACATTTTTTTCCCATAAATATACAGAATCATCAATTTTAGGGTGACTTTGATTGTGATCTAGATAATTTATGAAATAAAAGCAATACTTGTAAACTATATTATGAGTTTACAGTTTGCAATCAGTGCCAAACGCGTTAGATGGAGAATCTTTACATCTACAGTTTGTTCTGCTAGAGTCAAGAAATAAAAATCAACCAGTTTCTTAAATCGATGTTACAACCTTGTAACCATACTTAGGCCGCACTCTGTACATGATGGTGAAACAGTCTTTTAAAAAGTTAACAAAATCCGGTTTCCGCTTGCGCGCCTCATCACACAAGAAACGAACCAACCGATCGACGTCTCATTCCTGAAATAAAAACGTTTGAGCACATTAATAGAGGCCTTATTTCAAAAATCTGCTTATAAACTCAAGTGATGTTTTTTAACCCGCGCCAAAAAGGCGTTCAATTTCATTCATAGATACAAACAAGGAAAGGAAGGCTCAGGAAAACTCGAA
>CAUEEP010000546.1:0-15731 GCA_958450365.1 Mesorhabditis belari | reverse complement strand
TAATCTCACTTGGAGCCATTGTGGATAGGCGGCTTCCCGTAGAAATTCCATAGGGAAAAGCCGGTAGAAGGGACGCCGAGGAAGCTGGATAGAAAGGACGTCTTTCACATCGAGTTGGTGTGCGATCTCCAATGGTAAATCTTGAGGTAAATCTGGTTCCGGTTCACGCTTTCGCTCTTGTGCGCGCCTTTCAACCGGCATTCTTGAATCTGAAAATAAAAAGATGTCATTGGAATTGATATTTGTATGACTTGCTAAAGTCACTTTTGTCATCAAAACTACTTTTTAGGTTAATCTAGAGCAATAACCATTTCTCGTTGTAAAACCATATCAAATCAACCCAATAAAATTGCTTACTAAAATGACTCCAATAAACCATAAAACCAATGAAAAACGAATTAGAAGCAATCAACGTAGATAAAGCTAAAGATAATCCAGAAAAAATCCTTGAAAGTTTAAACTTCCATTGAATCCAAGAACTGAGAAAGTGTTTTGAATGAAATATGCATAAAATTAATTCTAAAAATTCAAAAAGTTGAGTGCAAATGATTTCCGATTTTTCTGAAAATCTTGAGAAGATGCCCTCATTCACTATTTGAAGGAAGATGGCGAATTCCAGAAGGGGCAAAACAATTGGTCGTAGCTCGATAATAACAAGGCTGATCTGACTCCACCAAGACCTTAAGGTTAATTTAATTTAGCATTTATCAATAAGATTCTTGTCTACACTTTTCTTCGACTCCAAAATCACAGTGGGGAAAGCATCACAAAAGAAAAATTTCTAAACAACTAAATTGCCATAGGGACATTTCCAAAGCTGCTAAATTGCTATAGAGACATCTCCAAAGCTGCGAAATTGCTATCGAGACATTTCCAAAGCAGCTAAATTGCTAAAGAGACATTTCCTTTATTTCTTTCTCAGAGAAACATGAATTCGACTACAAAAATTTGCGTCACACAGGTGACCTTTTTCTTTTTCTTCTTCTTTTTATATTCAAGTTCAAAGACTCAACGAAAACATGTCGCTATGATTTTTTGATAAATTTTTAGTTTTGATTTAGTTGACTAAGCATCTTCACTGCTGGACAAAGAAATCCGTGCAAATCTGTGCAAATCATTACCATCATTACAATCATTACCTTCATTACAATCATTCTTGATGGTCCTTTCTTGATTTTTTTCTGTATAGATGTGATCTTCAACCAACCATGTGTTCTTTGAGATGAGCCTCACGTTCCCAAATAGAAACCGACTTTTGACAGCCCTAAATTGAGTAACGATTTTAATCTCGACGGCTTATTGAGCTTACTTATGATTGGATTTCAGTAAACCTTAGAACCCTTACCGTGCACGTCGGACTCGGAGCATTGGAACTTCTTGCAGTGTGTTTGTCGAGCCAATGTCGAAGCAAAGCTTCGTTCTCAAAAGTTAGCTCTTGTTCCCAATTTAAAAATCAACACTAAATGACCTGCTTGGGCCGCCCCTTCATTTGTTCTCCACAATCCGACATTCCATGGAATGGACTCATGGGTACATTTAGGAATTCCAGTTCCTTCTTTGGTCCAACGATTCATGGTTAAGCATAATCCGCAACAACGGTCATCTCCACTTCTGAAATTGCAAATCAAGCAATAGAGACATTTCCAAAGCAGCTAAATTGCTAAAGAGCTATTTCGAAAGTAGCTAAATTGCTATAGAGACATTTCCAAGCAACAAATCTAAATTGAAAAATAAGTAAAGAGAGCAGATTTTGAAAGGTGAAAATAAAGAGAATGAATGATCTTGCTTTGATATCGCTACCGATTGATACAGTTCGGGCATTATTTGACATATGCTTGCTAAGGGGGAGGAGAAGAGGCTATTTCTGCCAACGGCTCCGGTCGGTTAAAAGAGTGAACCCAATAGTTCGATAATTGTATGGAAAATGGGAAATTGGGCAATTTTCGAATCAACAAGTCAACAAAGTTATTAAAAAGACGCGTGAATTCAATTTCATTCATTTCCCGGCACCCTGACAATCAGGCTCGCTTTGGCTCGCTTGCCAATGTCTAAAGGCCCCAAATCCAAAAAAAGGCCTTCCAAAGTGTTTAACCATCTTGAATGGTTTCAAAGCTCTTTAGTCGCAAAGCTCAGGCATTTCGGTCAAGGCTTCGGCTTTCAGCAGAAAGACATCTGACATCTCATCAGAAAGCGAATTTCCGAACTTTTCTTCTTTTTGGTGTAGGAGAGATCTTTGCTCAAGATTTCTCGTCTTCTACACCATTTGGGGTAGTAGAGATCTTTTCCGAGGTTTCTTTAATTTCTTCACCAAAAAGAAGAAAACGTTTTCAGGCCTGAAAGGGTTTTCAGCACTGAAAAGCATTGATTACTGTAAGACTTTCAGTCCAGAAAACGCTTTCAGGCCTGAAAATGTTTTCGGTACTGAAAATGCTTTCAGTACTGAAAAGCTTTGTTTAGTGTAAGGCTTTGTAATATTTCTTTCTCAGAGAAATATGAATTTGACTACAAAAATTTGCGCCGCACAGGTGACCTTGTTCATTTTCTTCTTCTTTTTATATTCAAGTTCGAAGACTCAACGAAAACATGTCGCTATGATTTTTTGATAAATTTTTAGTTTTGATTTAGTTGACTAAGCATCTTCACTGCTGGACAAAGAAATCCGTGCAAATCTGTGCAAATCATTACCATCATTACAATCATTACCTTCATTACAATCATTACAATCATTATAATCATTCAAATTCATACAACCATTTTCCTACTGACCGGATAATAATCCCCCTCATACGCGGATCTCATGATCCCGAATGTCAACGCTTTGATCAGTCGATTCTCACCAACTAAGCAATTCCTTGCCGCTAAATCTCGATGAATGAAACAATGAGAGATCAGGTATTCAATTCTGTAAAAGATTGGCTAACTTTTGGCCATAAAAAAGAACAGATGTTTTTGAAGTGGAGTGTCCTAGCGACGACCTTTGAACCAGCTGCACAACGGTATGCTATTGCAAAATCGCTTGCTGTTTTTGTGGATTTGTATTCAAAAAGATTAAAACATTTTTTTTGTTTACAAAAGGGATGTTTTTATACAACCCAGCACAGAAGCATAAAGCATAACTCAGCTCCCATCAAAGGTCCAAAGTGTAACGAAAACCAGGACGAAGAACTATAGCTGGACACCAAAAATTTTATTTGAAAAATTTCTTGTTTTCGTGCAAAAACCATTCGATTCAGTTTATATAAGAAAACAAAATGATTGCACACAACATTGAAAGATATTCTGGTTTTTAGTTGCAGAAGGCGGCTCCACCAATGCAGGAACCACCATTAAAGTCTTTTGAAACGCAGCAAGCGACGACACCACTCTAAAAATAATATAAATAAATTGTGACGACAAAACTAATTTTTTAAACTAAGCCTTTATCCGCCTTGTTTAACGGTGTTTGTAGCAACATTCAGAATATTTTTTGATTGAGAATTTAACTCACCGGGCAAGAGGAGTCGCATGCCGGGACGGCAAAGCGTTGACCATGGCAGAAGAAGCTAAAATCTTTGATTTCTTTTGAGCTTCGAAGCCATTTGGGCCATCTTTCCAATAAGCCAAAAACTTAAAGCAATTTATAGGCTGCGAAATGCGCTAATTAAATAAAACTTTGAGAAGATTAATTTATTTAAACTTGAACCCACTGAAGACGAGAAGAACGGCGAAGAGAAGAGCGAGACAAGAGGAGAGCAGACGCATTTCTTGTGTCAGAGCTAGTTAGAGCTAGGAACTAAATAAGGACGATAAAGAGGAGCTTTAAAGGAGCTTTCTAAAAGCTAAATAGGGATAAAGTAGCTTTAAGAGAGAAAGGCGAAGAGAAGGCAAGATAAGAGGAGAGGAAGACGTATGTGTTTAGGAGCTGGAACTGATGGCAGATCGAAATCCTTGTCAGTCCGAATACTATTTATATGGAAGCTGGAATGATAACAACCTAAAACAAAAAATCGAATTCAAACGATCAAAAACGTGAGCTGAGAGGGACAAGTGATCACGTGGAAATTTTTTGAAGCAAACTGATTAGGGATGCGTCCTGTGTCTTCGAATCTTTTTGCCAAATATTTATGACCAGCATGTTGGGTCGAGATATAGCTCCGGTGTGCGTTGTTTTCATCTTCCCATCTCTAAAAATGAAAATAATTAAAGATTAAATTAAGTGTAGCAAATCAACTCACAAAAATTGATTCGTTTTAGAGATTATCGTCGGTTAATACTAAAATCTAATCATAAGTAAGCTCAACAAGCCGTCGAGTTTAAAATCGTTAATCAATTTAGGGCTTTCAAAAGTGGGTCTCTATTGGGAACGTGAGGCACATCTCAAAGAGCACATGGTTGGTTGAAAATCACTTTATAACAAAGGAATTAAAAAAACTTAGCTATAAGAATTTATGGAATGTAGTTTTAAAACAGTGATAGAAATGGAGAAAAAGTTCACAACAGGGCCATCAAGACAATTCAATTTTTATTCTCGGAAATTCCTTGCAGTTTAGCTACAGTCAAGAAATAAAAATCAACCAGTTTCTTAAATCGATGTTACAACCTTGTAACTATACTTAGGCCGCACTCTGTACATGATGGTGAAACAGTCTTTTAAAAAGTTAACAAAATCCGGTTTCAGCTTGCGCGCCTCATCACACACAAGAAACGAACCAACCGATCGACGTCTCATTCCTGAAATAAGAACGTTTGAGCACATTAATAGAGGCCTTATTTCAAAAATCTGCTTATAAACCCAAGGGATGTTTTTTAACCCGCGCCAAAAAGGCTTCGATCCGAGGACTGCGAATGGTTTTTTTTTTTGAAAGCGTTGAATAGAGAAACAAAGCAAAACAAAACAAAACAAAAATAAAACGTTCAAAACAAAATTTCTCACAATCCAAAAAACCGATTTGTTTCAAGTTTTATATGAAAAAAAATCTTTGCAAACTGCGAATAAAACTAATGATGTGTAATTCGAGGACTATCCACTTGCTTTGCGATAACGCAAGACCGCATGTAGCAAGGAAGGCTCAGGAAAAACTCAGAGTTAGAGTGGCAAGTGCTTCCTCATGCCCCGTATAGTCCCGATATGGCTCCCCCAGATTATAACTTATTTCGCACTATGAAACATTCTCTGCGAGAAGAACAGCTCAAAGACATCGATGAGATCAACAATTGGGTGGTCAACTTCTTCAGCTCAAAGCCCGCTTAATGAGATAACCACTACACCACGAGACCGCAGGGCCGCTGGGAAATTGACAGGGCTAAAAGGGGCCACATCTGTCAAAAACTGATCTTAAAAAAGGTAGTTTTGTGGAAAAATGGCAGAATGAGTTGAATAGTTCCTATTTTTAGCTCCAGACCAGAGGTCTCCTGGTGTAGTGGCTATCACATCTGTCTAACATACACAAGGTCGGCGGTTCGGCCCCGCCCGATATCATTTTAATTTTTCAAATTTGACCGCCAATCGCTTTGCTTTTTTAACTACCAGAGGTAGTTTTTGATAGTAATACGAAAAGGTGAACTAGATAGGCTGGTCAAATGACTTGAGCCATAGACCTATCAACGCAGAATTTTACGCTGAATCCGAATCTGCTAAATAGCACTCTGTCAAAAGTTATGAGTATCCAAAGTTTTGTATGGGGTTTTAAAAACATCTCTCTTGTTAACAAATAACAAAGTAAGCCTCGGCAACAGCCTAAAAGCAATTTGCCTGACTCGAGCCGACTTTTCCCCACATTTAATGGGTAGAACAAACTGTAGATGTAGAGTTTCTGACAGATGTGGCCCTTTTATCCCTGTCAATTTCCCAGCGGCCACTGCGGTCTCGTGGTGTAGTGGTTATCTCATTAAGCGGGCTTTGAGTTGAAGAAGTTGACCACCCAATTGTTGATCTCATCGATGTCTTTGAGCTGTTCTTCTCGCAGGGAATGTTCCATAGTCCGAAATAAGTGATAATCTGGGGACTATACGTGATATCGGGACTATACGGGGCATCAGGAAGCACTTGCCACTCTAACTCTTCGAGTTTTTCCTGAGCCTTCCTTACCACATGCGGTCTTGCGTTATCATGAATCAAGTGGATAGTCCTCGGATGGAAGCCTTTTTGGCGGAGGACCTGATCGTCTGGCCCCAGTGTTTACTGTGGAGATCAGCAGTAACTATCTTGCCTTTTTAACGCTTCAAAATGAAGTAATCCTTGGTTAATCCACCAAACACAGAAAAGAGCTTTCTTTCCATGTTGTTCAGGCTTCGATGTCGGTTTAGGAATTACTCCTGGACTCAGCCATTGACGTCTTCGAGATAAATTGTCGTATTGTATATTGCAAGAAAAAGAGAATAATCTCCGTGGTATTACCATTAGTGAAGGAGATGGATGGAGGAGATGGATGGAGGAGGTCAAGGACCTCCTCTGCCTTAACGACTTTCTTTGGTTTGTCCAAATCGCCTTTAATCCCATGATTGTAAAGCATCTTTTGATTCAATTCGTATCGAAGAGAGAATCGCAGAGAATATCGAAGAGAGAATCAAAGTTTTTGTATTTTTTCGATGGCTTGAACTTCATTCGGCAATTGTTGGAGGACGGTGACGATTTCCGCGTATTTCTCGCTCGAAAGATTTCTCGATTAAACTTCACTTCTGATTTCATTGAAAGTCAGAAAACCTGCTTAAAGGCAAAATCTACGGTAGTCCAAAAACAACTTTTTAGCCGTTTGAACAAGGATCAAGATGATCGACAGTAACACACGCGAATTGCCCCACTGTAATCGAGCGTGCATCGGCGACCGAATGCCGCTGAACCTGAGATACAAGGCAGAATATCTTTAGAATAATGCAAGTGAAACACCACAAAGTATTAAACTCAAAGCCAAGGTATGTAGCTGTAAAAAAAACAATTAATAGAATAGGGAAGCCAAACTAAGCCAAGCCATTCCCCGACTCGCCCTGACTCGATCGGCGTAGTGTTTCGCCGCATAATATGTCCGATTTGTTCTATTGTTGCCGTTACTTAATATGCCCTGAAAGCTTTTCCTTGCTTAGAGACTTTTTTCTTTTCACTTACATCTCGATCCTTTTGCAATTGTCGAATGTAGTTACAAGATGCGCAGACGCAGAAACTGAAAGAGAAATGTTAAGATTGAATATCTAACTTATTTATATGCAACTTTTGGACATGATTTTGACCGAGCTTTTTAGCCGTGCTTAGGATTCGCAAAGAGTTTTTGATACAAATTTTTATCGCTTTCAAGTCGTTTTCAATTTTCCTTTGTCGCTTTGGATTGTCGTTTTGGATTCTCATACCTGAAGATTTCCTAATTTACTAATGCTAGTTTAGCTGTCCAAATGAGTACATAACTCTATTAGAAGACTGCTACCAAATCATGTGAATTAAAAAGTAAAATGAATTAGACCTACCGTAAATACTGTAATTGGACCCCATGGGGTACTATTTTTTCCCTCCCCCCTCTAGGGTGGGGTACTATTAGAGGGTGGGGCACTATTAGAGGGTGGGTTACTATTTTACACCACTATTCAAGTTACCAAATCAGGATACATTAAAAGATAACGGGGATTAGGTTAAGATTAGCTCGCTTATAGGAAATGGTAGCATTTTCCAAATGGAAATGGTAGCGGACTATGGAACATTCCCTGCCAGAAGAACAGCTCAAAGACATCGATGAGTCGAACAATTGGGTGGTCAACTTCTTCAACTCAAAGCCCGCTTAATGAGATAACCACTACACCACGAGACCGCAGTGGCCGCTGGGAAATTGACAGGGCTAAAACTTGAACTTTGACCTGGTGAACTTTGACCGAAAATTTCTGTATGTTTTTACATTACAGTTTACTAAGCAAGTCTATAATAGAATTTCATTAGCTACATTCTAAAACAAACCCCAAGTCGATCCGTCAATTGCAAGTAGAGATATGAGACAAAAGAGAAGAGTCCTATTTTATGAACAACACCTTAGAGCTAGGAACTAAATAAGGACGATAAAGAAGGAGCTTTAAAGGATCTTTCTAAAAGCTGGAAAAAGGCAAATCTGAAAACACGGGAGAAACTTAGAGAAGAAATTGGAGAAGACTGGAGGGGTAGAGCGAAAAGCGAAGCGTGTCCCCTCCTTAAAGGAGTTCCGTTGGAATGAATCGGATAGTCTAGCTAACTGATTCGTTCCACAGGGTTTTCCCCAAATGAGTGAATGAGAAGCCCCAATCAAGTCCTTGACCCGCATAGTTCCCTTTGATTGTCTTTGGCAAGATTCTCAATTCCGAGGATAGAGATTTCACCAATGCCATGATAAACGCCCACTTGATCACCCGAATTAGGAAATCTAGGAGAGAAGCGGAACTTCAAAAACAGGTCAAGCCGAGAGACAAAAGTAAATTCTTCTTAGTACCTGATCCAAGTTGTGGAAGATAGCATTGCTATAGCCTAGCAGCCAAGTTGATGTTAATATTTAGGAAAATGTCATTAGGCGCTCTTACGCCCACTACATTAACGCTGGATGATATACGTGCCGGTAAATTTTAAATTTAATGTTGTTAGAAGAAAGATAGGCATTGATTCAACACATTAGGTGAACAAAATTGAAATAAGGCTGCTATTAATGTGCTCTTGGTACTCTTCACTCAGGACACGCTATTTCTTCTTCATCTTCTCTACAAAGAATTGTGAAATGTTTTTTTGAATCTTTTGACTTCCAGGGGTCTGCCCCACGTTCTAGTTGGCTGTCATCGGCCACCACTCTAAAGTCTCCGAAAAATCTGCTTATAAACTCAAGTGATGTTTTTAAAGTTTTTAAACTTTGGATACTCATAACTTTTGACAGAGTGCTATTTAGCAGATTCGGATTCAGCGTAAAATTCTGCGTTGATAGGTCCATGGCTCAAGTCATGTGACCAGCCTATCTAGTTCGTATTACTATCGAAAACTACCTCTGGTAGTTAAAAAAGCAAAGCGATTGGCGAACAAATTTGAAAAATTAAAATGATCTCGGGCTGGGCCGAACCGCCGACCTTGTGTATGTTAGACAGATGTGATAACCACTACACCAGACCTCTGGTCTGGAGCTAAAAATAGGAACTATTCAACTCATTCTGCCATTTTTCCGATCTATCTTTGGGAGAAAATAATTATATTTAGAGGTAGAAGAATTCTATTTAGAACACAAAGAACTATTTTAGTTGAAATTTTATTTGAAAAAAAGGCTTTCAATACTGAAAAGGCTTTGTAGAAGGCTTATCCGACTTTGACCCTAATTTTATCTAGGTTTTTATTGGTAAGTCTATGAAACAAATAGAACATTTCTAAAGTCAAATTTTGTGTAGATTCTAATATTATAGCATACGTAGCTTACCTTTTAGATCATTTGAGGTTTTCATATTTTATAATTCCTTGAAATGTAGCCGGAAATCTTTAGTGGTTAATCATTATTTTGCTTCAAAACTATTTTGGACAGATGGATACTACACCTTTTCGACAACCTTCGATACGAAAAATTCGATCTCCCCAGGGGTTTCTAATCTCTGTAAGGGGATACAAGAATTAAAAGTCTAACGAATCTCAACTCAATACCGAAAACTAAAATTCTTCACAAATCTGACTCTATTTTCATTTTTCAAACAGTTTTATGAAGTGGCAAATAAACAAAACATTGTAACTATTTGTAAATCTCATTGTTAAAAATAAACATTTCGCGATTGAAGATTCGAACCCACCCAAAAAAGAACTCGATTACTTCCGTTCAACGGTTCAAGGCTGATCTCAGACGGTTCAAGGCTGATCTCTCTAATCTCCATTGCCTTTGCCTTTCAGTTTTGAAATGACTGTAAGGGGATACGAGAATTAAAAGTCTAGCGAATCTCAACTCAACCTACCGAAAATTAAAATTCTTCACAAATCTGACTCTATTTTCATTTTTCAAACACTAAAAGAGGTCCTCAAATCAGAAAATAGTGCCCTCAGAAAATAGTCTATATAAATCATTGTGCTCTGAAGATGGCTAAGACATCCTTCAAATAAAATTGTGCGGAAGCTAATGCGAAATATTGCAGATCTTTACCGTCATTTTCTTGTCTTTTTTGTTAGACATTCTCTTTCGGTATTCTCTTTCACATGTACAGCAATCGGGAGAATAATGATTACGTTTTTTTCAGTTTTGAAATGACGACTCTTTTGAGTCGTCATTTCAAAACTTTCTCTTTTGAGATCAAATCTAAAAAAGAGTGTCAAGAATTAATAGAGGCATCTTGCTTTCCAAAAATAATTATCGTAAAAATTCTAAATAAGTTTTAATGGGACCATCAAAGTAGATGTCTAAAATTTTATTAGCACCTCAATCTAAAGCGATTTTCTCTAACATTTGATTCTCTATTTATCGGTCATTTCTTGGATTGCTATAATCTCTTCGTGAAAATCCAGGCTTTCCTCAGTCTTCATGTTCTTCTACATCACCTCTTATCCGCCATTTTGCGCATTTTGCGAATGCGCCATCTGCGCATTCGTTGAACTTTCGCAAAATTCTTGAAATTGAAAATTTCTGCCGATTTCGAACCTTTTTCGTCATTTCAAAACTCTCTCTTTTGAGTTGCCGCCGACCTTGTGTATGTTAGATAGCCACTACACCACGAGACCTCTGAGCACGAGCTAAAAATAGGAACTATTCAACTCATTCTGCCATTTTTCCACAAAACTACCTTTTTTTAAGATCAGTTTTTGACAGATGTGGCCCCTTTTAGCCCTGTCAATTTCCCAGCGGCCACTGCGGTCTCGTGGTGTAGTGGTTATCTCATTAAGCGGGCTTTGAGTTGAAGAAGTTGACCACCCAATTGTTGATCCCATCGATGTCTTTGAGCTGTTCTTCTCGCAGGGAATGTTCCATAGTCCGAAATAAGTGATAATCGGGACTATACGGGCATCAGGAAGCACTTGCTACTCTAACTCTTCGAGCTTTTCCTGAGCCTTCCTTGCCACATGCGGTCTTGCGTTATCACAAAGCAAGTGGATAGTCCTCGGATCGAAGCCTTTTTGGGGGAGGACCTGATCGTCTGGCCCCAGTGTTTACTGTGGAGATCAGCAGTAACCATTTCGCCTTTTTAGCACTTCAAAATGAAGTAATCCTTGGTTAATCCACCAAACACAGAGAAGAGCTTTCTTTCCATGTTGTTCTGGTTTCGATGTCGGTTTAGGAATCACTCCTGGACTCAGCCATTGACGTCTTCCAGATAAATTGTCGTATTGTATATTGAAAGAAAAAGAGAATAATCTCCGTGCTATTACCATTAGTGAAAGAGTTTATTAAGAGTAATTCCGGTGGGAGCGTTTTCAGGCCTGAAAGGGTTTTCAGCACTGAAAAGCATTGATTACGGTCAGACTTCCAGGTCTGAACGGCTTTCAGGACTGAAAACGCTTTTAGTCCAGAAAACGCTTTGGGTAAAGTATTGTATAGTAGATAGATTGGGTAAAGTAAAGACAAGGTTACGGTAGTCTGAAAAAGGATACGTTTTATTAACCGATTTTCGAGCATAATTTCCATCTGCAACTCCGGAAATCTAAAGCAACACACCAACACGAAATTTTTGCTTATTGACTCGATAATGTCGAATAGTCCATAGTCACAAAAAGTGCTTGCAGGTATAATTGGATCAAATATTTGGACATTCACTTCGCGTTGTCACCGCCGAATTTAGAGAGATGAAGCTGAACAAAGGGACGATTCTCAACGCATCTTGTGACTACATTCGACAATTGCAAAAGGGTCGAGATGTAAAGTGAAAAAAAAGAAGCTTCTAAGCAAGGAAGAGCTTTCAGGGCATATGAAGCAACGGCAACAACAGAACAAATCGGACATATTAAGCGGCAAAACAGTACGCCGATCGAGTCAGGGCGAGTGAGGGAAATGGCTTGGCTTAGACTGGCTTCCCTATTCTATTCATTGTTTACAGCTACGTACCTTGGCTTTGAGTTTAAACTATTAGTGTTATACATTTTCTGAAAGGTCTTTTCAAGGCTGACCACGTGTTAATATTATTATTTAGTGGTAAAGACATGGGAGTTGCAGCCGCGCGAAAGTGACGATCTTTTTCAAATATCATATTTCATCAGTGTAGATAGCTGTTAAATCATCCTTATAAGCGAGTAAATAAAGATTAAGGACATTTCTTTACGCAATTCTAGGAACTCGAGGAGATCTTGGCAAAGAATGACAACAATAAGTGTACTTATCATTGATGTCATGTCTGACAAGGGAATATTTCAAACTAGGAAAAAGTTCTTTGAAAAGATTTCTTTGGTATAAGCGGTATGATATTTTGAAAATCCTATCCTGACGTCACCCTCAACACTTGAATGGTTTTTAAAGTTTTTGAAGAATAGAACCGGCTCAAAGAAGACCATTAGAAGCTCAAGGCTGGGCTGGTTCCAACTGGAGCGAGCATTCCTCTAGCTGATAATTTCTTTAGCAAATATATTTAAGAAAAATATCATAATCAATCAAATTTGAGCTCATTCATTGAGACTTGAATGATTGCTCATCAAATCTGACCAGAGAGGAAAAATGTCTGATTTGCGGTAGTTTTATGAATAGATGCCTTTTAGAGGAAGAATTTAAGGCCTGGTTACATCCGAAGCACGATAGTAATTCTAAGGAAAAGATTGACGACAAATATCGCCAAGAAAGGCGAGAGTTCAATATTATTAAAGATTAATGTTTTCAAAAACGAACATGTTGCGGGCCGTGCATTGGCAGATGAATGGGTGGCGGTGGCTGGAGTTGTTGCTGTTGTCGCGGTGTCCGATGAATGGGATTCGATCGATTGTTTGCCCCGATTCTGTGCGATGAATTGTGAAGGCCAAGCACCAATTCTGAAATGAGTGGTCATAGATCTCTATCTCGAAGTGGACTTATATTTTAAATGTCAACTCTTCACAACCTTGTCCTTTATTCTGTTGCTCTTATTTCATGTTTTCAAGCTTTTTTTCTGTATTTTTCAAACTTTTCCTCTGATTCCATAAGGTAGTGAGGACTGCAAAAGTAGTTGAGTATCTTAAAGGCTTAGAGTCAGCGCTCATGCTTTTGCATTCTGCTTTTTTGACCTACAGCTCATTTTTACACTAATTTTTAGCTAAGTCTGCGTTTTCATGAAACGTATTCCTCGCAAGATTTATAGTCGTGTAATCAGCTACCATAATAACGATTTGCGTGATGCTGATTCATAGAAAAAAATTAAATATTTTTTTGAGTAGAATTGAAAAACAAGCCGGTAAACTCAAACGGTAAATCTCAAATGGCTAGCATTTCATTGCAAAATGGAAAAGGATCCTTTAAAGATCAGCCCTTTCCTTATTCTTTTTCTTCAACAAGCACGCACCACTTGTTGCCCGATTCCTCCAGACTCGAGGTCCTTGTCCCATCTGAAATGGAATCTTATCCTTTATCACAGGAAAAATCTGGAATTTATGAATATAAGAAAAGCTTGATTACCTCGAGATGAAGTAGCGGAACTGGACGATCACCGATCGAATCGCGGCGGAGACCTGGACGAATCGAAGAAATCTCTGAAATTTTAAGTGAAAAGAATCGATTGCAGAATCGTTTGGAAAAGATTAGAGAAAGGAAAAGTGCTTGGATTGACGTGTCTCTTTTTTGGATTTGTCTTTGAAAAAAACAAATTCAAACAACAAACAAAAACAAAAACAAACAAACAAAACAAATTCAAATCTTTCAAGAAAAATATAGAAAGATATAGAAAGATATAGAACGATAGAAAGATGTAGAAAGATGTAGAAAGATAGAAAGTATAAATATCAGATATGAAAAATAGGAAAATATAGAAAAATAGAAAGGAAAGAAAAATATCGAAAAATAGAAAAATGGAAAATATACAAAAATAAGAAAGAGAAAAATATAGAAAGATAGAAAGACATAAAAATATAGAAAAATATAGAAAGATGTAGAAAGATATAGAAAAATAGCAAGATTAGCAAAATAGCAAGAAAGATGGAAAGCAAAAATCCACGATTCAGTTTATATAAGAAAACAAAATGATTGCGCACAACATTCGAAAGATATTCTGGTTTTCAGTTGCAGAAGGCGGCTCCACCGATGCAGAAACCACCATTAAAGTCTTTTGAAACGCAGCAAGCGACGACAACACTCTAAGAATAAATATTTTTTAAATGAATTGAGAAAATTGTGACGACAAAACTAATTTTTTAAACTAAGCCTTTATCCGCCTTGTTTAACGGTGTTTGTAGCAACAGTCAGAATATTTTTTGATTGAGAATTTAACTCACTGGACAAGAGGAGTCGCACGCCGGGACGACAGCAGAGTTCACCATGGCAGAACAAGCTAAAATCTTTGATTTCTTTTGAGCTTTGAGGCACTTTGGGCCATCTTTCTAATAAGCCAAAGTTGATTTATAGGCTGAGAAATGCGCTAATTGAATAAAACTTTGAGAATATTAATTTATTTAAACTTGAACCCATTGAAGGCGAGAAGAACGGCGAAGAGAAGAGCGAGACAAGAGGAGAACAGACGCAATGCTTTTGTTAGAGCTAGTTAGAGTTAGGAACTAAATAAGGACGATAAAGAAGGAGCTTTAAAAGAGCTTTAAGAGAAAGAACGGCGAAGAGAAGAACAAGACAAGAGGAGAGAAGACGTATGTGTTAGAAGCTGTGAACTGATGGCAGATCGAAATCATTGTCAGTCCCAATACTATTTATATTTATATGGAAGCTGGATTGATAACAACCTAAAACAAAAAATCGGATTCAAACGATCAAAAACGTGTTAACTATCTTTATGTCTATCCACTACCAGCTAGCTGCTTTCAGTTCAAAGATTTGATAACCAATTTCGTTCCCAATTCTGATTTCTATAGGCACTCGCTTGTCTTATCCCCTCCCCTTTTCTCACATCTTCCTTCTCCTCCCTCTCTTCTCTTCCCTTCCCTCTCTTTCCTTCCTTCCTCTTCCCTTCCTCCTTCCCCAATCCCTTGGATTATTTTCTATATTTCACAACACTGTATATAGAGATGGCTTTTGTGAAATGAAACTTGCAATTTCTCAAAGACACTGAATAAAGAGTTACCTAGATGTTACAGCATTTGTGGAGTGTGGGATCACAAGGTAAAGGAATCGCAGAAATCACAGGGAATCACAGGGAATCACAAGGCTCAGTCCATGAAAGAAAATTGGTTTACTAACGATGTAAACTAGCGTTTTGAGTAAAGTTCTCTGAGATGAGAGCTTCTTAGAACACGCATTAAGCAAGAGGAACACACTTTATACTTGGTATATCAATTCCATTTTTTTCCTTATTTAAGCTCCGTTTTCTTTAGTTCCTATAAAGCTCCTTCTTGGGGAAGGAGGGAAGGGAAGAGGAGGGAAGGAAAGAGAGGGTGGAGAGGGAGGAGAGGGAAGATGAGGGGAAAGGGGAAGGGATAAGACAAGCGATTGCCTACATAGAAATCAGAATTGGCTTGGGATAGCTCTGAGGACCATCCAGAAGATTGTAAGGCAATGGAAAGATGAAGGACATGTTCAGAAGAGGACGAAGGAGACCGTTAACACCCGAACGATGCGTGGGATCATCAAGAGGAGGATCGTGGTTAGAACAATTACACATCATTAGTTTTAATCGCAGTTTTAATAAAGTCATTTTCTAAGCTGCCCGTCTCTAATGCTCTTGTATCAAAACCGATTTTATCA
>CAUEEP010000545.1:0-17600 GCA_958450365.1 Mesorhabditis belari | reverse complement strand
AAAGTTTGAAAAATACAGAAAAAAAGCTTGAAAACATGAAATAAGAGCAACAGAATAAAGGACAAGGTTGTGAAGAGTTGACATTTAGAATATAAGTCCACTTCGAGATAGAGATCTATGACCACTCATTTCAGAATTGGTGCTTGGCCTTCACAATTCATCGCACAGAATCGGGGCAAACAATCGATCGAATCCCATTCATCGGACACCGCGACAACAGCAACAACTCCAGCCACCGCCACCCATTCATCTGCCAATGCACGGCCCGCAACATGTTCGTTTTTGAAAACATTAATCTTTAATAATATTGAACTCTCGCCTTTCTTGGCGATATTTGTCGTCAATCTTTTCCTTACAATTACTATCGTGCTTCAGATGTAACCAGGCCTTAAATTCTTCCTCTAAAAGGCATCTATTCATAAAACTACCGAAAACAAAAGCAATCAGCCACCTCAAGTTGGGTTTTCTTGTGGCTTTCAGATCGAATCAGTGCACAGAAAACCTTTGTTTGATGGCTGGGAAGCCCATTGAGAACGATCTAAACTTTTTTGCTGTTTGAAACATCCCAAGCTTATGGCTAATACCTTAAAGTAAAAACCTAAAATTGTGCCAGCTTTACCTGTGAAATCTCCACGAGTAAATCAAAAGGTAAGTTACGTATGCTATAATATTAGAATCTACACAAAATTTGACTTTAGAAATGTTCTATTTGTTTCATAGACTTACCAATAAAAACCTAGATAAAATTAGGGTCAAAGTCGGATAAGCCTTCTACAAAGCCTTTTCAGTATTGAAAGCCTTTTTTTCAAATAAAATTTCAACTAAAATAGTTCTTTGTGTTCTAAATAGAATTCTTCTACCTCTAATTATTTTCTCCCAAAGATAGATCGGAAAAATGGCAGAATGAGTTGAATAGTTCCTATTTTTAGCTCCAGACCAGAGGTCTGGTGTAGTGGTTATCACATCTGTCTAACATACACAAGGTCGGCGGTTCGGCCCAGCTCATTTTAATTTTTCAAATTTGTCCGCCAATCGCTTTGCTTTTTTAACTACCAGAGGTAGTTTTTGATAGTAATACGAAAAGGTGAACTAGATAGGCTGGTCAAATGACTTGAGCCATAGAACTATCAACGCAGAATTTTACGCTGGATCCGAATCTGCTAAATAGCACTCTGTCAAAAGTTATGAGTATCCAAAGTTTTGTATGGGGTTTTAAAAACATCTCTCTTGTTAACAAATAACAAAGTAAGCTTCGGCAACAGCCTAAAAGCAATTTGCCTGACTCGAGCCGACTTTTCCCCACATTTAATGGGTAGAACAAACTGTAGATGTAGAGTTTTCGTTTTAGTGCCCAATCGGGAGCCGATTCATTGTGTGTCTTCGGGAGGGGAGTCAAGAGAAAAGTTGAGCGATCGCTTACAAGTGATCCGCATGGGGTTTGATTTGGGCTCCCTTGGAATCGAGGGGCGGAGGGGATGGCCGGGAGTGGGGGAAGAACTTTCGGTGGGCGCCTTGAGGCCATTCTTCGCCAAGATCTCCTCGAGTTCCTAGGTTTGCATTAAAAAAATGCGTATCCTTAGTCTTTATCTACTCGTTTAACAGGTATCTACACTAATGAAATATAATATTTGAAAAAGATCGTCACTTTCCCGATGGGGTTTGATTTGGGCTCCCTTGGATCTCTTTGATTGATCGAGGGGCGGAGGGGATGGCCGGGAGTGGGGGAAGAACTTTCGGTGGGCCCCTTTAGGCCATTCTTCGCCAAGATCTCCTCGAGTTCCTAGGTTTGCGTTAAAAAATTGCGTATCCTTAGTCTTTATCTAATCTAAAAATTTTTGCGAATTTTGCGACTACGCGGCTACGAATGTGCTACCACAGTATTAGGGTAGATTTAGTCATTTTCTAAAACTGCCCATCTCTAATGCTCTTGTATCAAAACCGATTTTTTCCTTAACAATAGCTGATCCAGCTGAGCATTACACCTAAAACACAATAGTTGGTAATTTTCAGCTCATTTCAAACCCACAGAATCAAATTCGCAAATTCAATTTCAACGCAGAGTGAAACTTCGGTACTGTGAAAAGAATTTATTCTAGAACAAAATTATTTGTATTGCTTTCTTTTGTATTGCAGAAGTTCAAGCGCAAAGTCGTTGGCTACTTTGCACGCAACCGAGAGAGAGTCAAAACTTCGGTAATGTGAAAAGTATTTATTCAAAAAGCTAATCAAACATTTGGAAACCTCCACAATTTGCACAATCCACAAGGCTGAAAGCAGGTGATTATTCGAATGATTATATTTCAAATCACCGCGTTTTCAGATGCCCATGAGCAAAATTTTTGGGGAAGGAGGGAAGGGAAGAGGAGGCAAGGAAAGAGAGGGTGGAACGGTGTAAAAAAAGAATGAATAGAATAGGGAAGCCAATCTAAGCCAAGCCATTCCCCGACGCGCCCTGACTCGATCGGCGTACTGTTTCGCCGCTTAATATGTCCGATTTGTTCCGTTGTTGCCGTTACTTAATATGCCCTGAAAGCTCTTCCTTGCTTAGAAGCTTTTCTTTTTTCACTTACATCTCGATCCTTTTGCAATTGTTGAATGTAGTTACAAGATGCGCAGACGCAGAAACTGAAAGAGAAATGTTAAGATAGAATATGTTAAGATAGACTTATTTATATCCAACTTTTGGACATGATTTTGACCTACAAAAAGAACTTTTTAGCCGTACTTAGGATTCGCAAAGAGTCTTCGGTGGAAATAGGTGCCTGCGAGGTACTCCATTACACTCTGCTTTGTGGTGATCGTCCCGGCGTGCACCTCAGCGTTCACATGATTGGCCAAAGCGGCCAAAGCTCGAAAACCAACCTTCTACATACAACTCGAAAATTCGCTGTCTCGTGGAGATTTCACAGGTAAAGCTGGCACAATTTTAGGTTTTTACCATAAAGTATTAGCCATAAGCTTGGGATGTTTCAAACAGCAAAAAAGTTTAGATCGTTCTCAATGAGCTTCCCAGCCATCAAACAAAGGTTTTCTGTGCACTGATTCGATCTGAAAGCCACAAGAAAACCCAACTTGAGGTGGCTGATTGCTTTTGTTTTCGGTAGTTTTATGAATAGATGCCTTTTAGAGGAAGAATTTAAGGCCTGGTTACATCTGAAGCACGATAGTAATTGTAAGGAAAAGATTGACGACAAATATCGCCAAGAAAGGCGAGAGTTCAATATTATTAAAGATTAATGTTTTCAAAAACGAACATGTTGCGGGCCGTGCATTGGCAGATGAATGGGTGGCGGTGGCTGGAGTTGTTGCTGTTGTCGCGGTGTCCGATGAATGGGATTCGATCGATTGTTTGCCCCGATTCTGTGCGATGAATTGTGAAAGCCAAGCACCAATTCTGAAATGAGTGGTCATAGATCTCTATCTCGAAGTGGACTTATATTCTAAATGTCAACTCTTCACAACCTTGTCCTTTATTCTGTTGCTCTTATTTCATGTTTTCAAGCTTTTTTTCTGTATTTTTCAAACTTTTCCTCTGATTCCATAAGATAGTGAGGACTGCAAAAGTAGTTCAGTATCTTGAAGGCTTAGAGTCAGTGTTTTTGCATTCTGCTTGTTTTGACCTACAGCTCATTTTTAGACTAATTTTTAGCTAAGTCTGCGTTTTCATGAAACGTATTCCTCGCAAGATTTATAGTCGTTTAATCAGCTACCATAATAACGATTTGCGTGATGCTTTTCATAGAAAAAAATTAAATATTTTTTGAGTAAAATTGAAAAACAAGCTGGTAAACTCAAACGGTAAATCTCAAATGGCTAGCATTTCATTGCAAAATGGAAAAGGATCCTTTAAAGATCAGCCCTTTCCTTATTCTTTTTCTTCAACAAGCACGCACCACTTGTTGCCCGATTCCTCCAGACTCGAGGTCCTTGTCCCATCTGAAACGGAATCTTATGCTTTATCACAGGAAAAATCTGGAATTTATGAATATAGGAAAAGCTTGATTACCTCGAGATGAAGTAGCGGAACTGGACGATCACCGATCGAATCGCGGCGGAGACCTGGACGAATCGAAGAAATCTCTGAAATTTTAAGTGAAAAGAATCGATTGCAGAATCGTTTGGAAAAGATTAGAGAAAGGAAAAGTGCTTGGATTGACGTGTCTCTTTTTTGGATTTGTCTTTGAAAAAAACAAATTCAAACAACAAACAAAAACAAAAACAAACAAACAAAACAAATTCAAATCTTTCAAGAAAAATATAGAAAGATATAGAAAGATATAGAACGATAGAAAAATATAGAAAAAAGTAGAAAGATAGAAAGTAAAAAGATCCAGATATAGAAAAATGGAAAATATACAAAGCTAGAAAGAAAGAGAAAAATATAGAAAGATAGAAAGACATAAAAATATAGAAAAATATAGAAAGATGTAAAAGAGATAGAAATACAGCAAGATTTAGAAAGATAGAAAGATAGAAAGATGTAGAAAGATATAGAAAAATAGCAAGATTAGCAAAATAGCAAGAAAGATGGAAAGCAAAAATCCAGTTTATATAAGAAAACAAAATGATTGCGCACAACATTCGAAAGATATTCTGGTTTTCAGTTGCAGAAGGCGGCTCCACCGATGCAGAAACCACCATTAAAGTCTTTTGAAACGCAGCAAGCGACGACAACACTCTAAGAATAAATATTTTTTAAATGAATTGAGAAAATTGTGACGACAAAACTAATTTTTTAAACTAAGCCTTTATCCGCCTTGTTTAACGGTGTTTGTAGCAACAGTCAGAATATTTTTTGATTGAGAATTTAACTCACTGGACAAGAGGAGTCGCACGCCGGGACGACAGCAGAGTTCACCATGGCAGAACAAGCTAAAATCTTTGATTTCTTTTGAGCTTTGAGGCACTTTGGGCCATCTTTCTAATAAGCCAAAGTTGATTTATAGGCTGAGAAATGCGCTAATTGAATAAAACTTTGAGAATATTAATTTATTTAAACTTGAACCCATTGAAGGCGAGAAGAACGGCGAAGAGAAGAGCGAGACAAGAGGAGAACAGACGCATTGCTTGTGTTAGAGCTAGTTAGAGCTAGGAACTAAATAAGGACGATAAAGAAGGAGCTTTAAAGGAGCTTTAAGAGAAAGAACGGCGAAGAGAAGAGCAAGACAAGAGGAGAGAAGACGTATGTGTTAGAAGCTGTGAACTGATGGCAGATCGAAATCATTGTCAGTCCCAATACTATTTATATTTATATGGAAGCTGGATTGATAACAACCTAAAACAAAAAATCGGATTCAAACGATCAAAAACGTGTTAACTATCTTTATGTCTATCCACTACCAGCTAGCTGCTTTCAGTTCAAAGATTTGATAACCAATTTCGTTCCCAATTCTGATTTCTATAGGCACTCGCTTGTCTTATCCCCTCCCCTTTTCTCACATCTTCCTTCTCCTCCCTCTCTTCTCTTCCCTTCCCTCTCTTTCCTTCCTTCCTCTTCCCTTCCTCCTTCCCCAATCCCTTGGATTATTTTCTATATTTCACAACACTGTATTTTCATTTCATTTCATTTCACAACACATTAGCCATAAGCTTGGGATGTTTCAAACAGCAAAAAAGTTTAGATCGTTCTCAATGAGCTTCCCAGCCATCAAACAAAGGTTTTCTGTGCACTGATTCGATCTGAAAGCCACAAGAAAACCCAACTTGAGGTGGCTGATTGCTTTTGTTTTGCGGCCACTTTTTCGATACCTCGATAATATTTTAACTCTTACCAAATTCGAATCCGCTTTTCTTGTCAATCTTCTCTCACTTCTTCACTAGAACAACTGCAATAAGAATGATTTACAGATTTATAGAGTTGTAGGCTATTAGTTGTATATGATGATAAGTTTTGAGAGGCTATTTGAAGGGTTTTGAGAGGCTGCCAATTATTGTGTGACAGTGATAAATCTTGCAAGCTTATTTCAAGCCTTTAAGAGCTTTAAGGGTTAAAATATAAGAAAATCTTATCGTTCTCATCCACGACAACGCGCGCCCTCATGTTGCAACTGACTGGCTCTAAAATAAATAGCTGTTTGGGAACTTTTAGCGCATCCCCTTTTGATTACTTGGTTTGGGGAGAATGAGTCGGCGCCGAAATTTAAAGAAACTTTTTGCACCCATAAAACCTTCTTTAAATACGCGTTTTGTTTCATCAAAATGGTCGACCATTTCTTTACAAAATTACTTTTGAGAGATTCCACAAAGCTCTTCTTTTTGCCGGAAGGAGCCGGAAAAAGAAGGTCAAACAAAAGGAGTAAAAGATAAAGAAATAAAGATGAGGAAAAGAATTTCCTGAAAGAACTTGGAAAGCTAACTACCTGTTGGTAACTCACGTAAGACAGCACACTGAAGAGAATGTGAAGTTATTGGATGTTCGGCCACATATAATCGCCTCTAGTATCTCAAAATCCACGAACGATTTCAGACCGGCGAAAAGCCATTCAAGTGTACCGAATGTGGAGAGGTATACAATACACTTCAATACAGGAAAATCCATTGTTTCAGGCGTGAGTGATCATAGAAGTGAACGCAAACACACGAAACTAACCCATTCAAATGCGGTGAGCTAATAAAAGAAGATTTTAACAAAGTGCCGCAATTTAGAAGCCTTACGAGTGTGGATATGGAGGATGTCCGAATACTTCACCGATTCATCAAGCCGTCGATTTACGGATTTATAGAGCAACTGCTTCTATTCTACATCTACAGTTTGTTCAATTGCTTTTTTCGATTGCTTCTACTCTACATCTTCTATTGCTGTTTTCTATTGCTTCTATCCTACATCTACAGTTTCCTATAGGTTTGTTCAATTGCTTCCATCTACATCTACATTTACTCTAATCCAGACTGAATACCCTAATCTAGACTGAATACCCTAATCTAAGCTAAATACCGTAATCTAGCAATTTTGGATTGAATTTTGGACCTATTCTAGATTGAATACCCTAATCCAGACAGTTTAGACTGAATACTCTGATCTAGACTGAACATCTACAGTTTGTCACATCAAGATCTAATGGAGGATTTGAGTGTTGAGCTTGCGCAAGCGACCCAGTTACGCAGATGGCCCAGTTACACAAATCACCCAGTTATACAAATGACCCAGTTGCGCAAGGTCTACCCCAAGATTTTTAATGGGCCACCACCATTAAACTTTGCCATAAAATTAAAACGTAATCGTAATCGAAAAGGCAAATATTTCTTTCTCAGAGAAAGATGAATTTGACTACAAAAATTTGCGCCGCACGGGTGACCTTGTTCATTTTCTTCTTCTTTTTATATTCAAGTTCAAAGACTCAACGAAAACATGTCGCTATGATTTTTTGATAATTTTTAGTTTTGATTTAGTTGACTAGGCATCTTCATTGCCGAAATTACTGTATTAGTTATGCTTTGATTTACTAGAAAACATTGCGACAAGCACTGAAAAGCACTGAAAAGCATTGATTACTGTAACGGTTTTCAGGACTGAAAACGCTTTCAGTCCAGAAAACGCTTTCAGGCCTGAAAATGCTTTTAGTACTAAAAATGCTTTCAGTACTGAAAATGCTTTCAGTACTGAAAATGCTTTGATTAGTGTCAGGCTTTGTAATATTGGATCGCATCTATAACACTGGATTTATATCTTTCAATTATTATGAATAATCACTACCTTTGGAATAATCACTACCTTTAATACATGACTTTTCAGTAAAATAATTTTAAGGCATCCCCGAACTTTGTTGTTGGCGCATTGTTGATGGTTTTCGAACAAATAACACATTCTTGTCTGAGGATGCCTTTTTACTACCATGAAGCCATTGGCATTGACGGACTGACTTTATTACCTTGAGGCATTTTGTTGATTTAAATTACTATCAAGTAGTAAACTACTATCACAAGGTAAAAAGTCGGTTGGATCCAATTTTTAATGATCAATTTGTTCAGCTGATCAGTTTTGATTAGAGATAAACAATCTCCCCCAGGTGTTTAAGGTCTTTTTAAGTCATTTTTCAGTGTTTCAATGCTTATTTCAACATCAATTTCGTCTTTCAAGATTTCGAAAATAGAAAAAATCTTTTCTAGTTACTTAAGCTAGCAATATAATGACGAAATAGTCAAAATAGACTGAATTCTTGTTTCAAACAATGAAAGACAATGAAAGACGATCGTCACTTTCGCGTGTATTTCGTTTTTCAAATATCATATTTCATTGTCCAGTACTGTATAAGTTTATCAAACTTTATAGGTTTGATCGGTTTCACTGATGAGCTCATCGATTAAATTGATAATCCTATTTAAGAGACAAAACATTTTTTTGAGAGTTTTATGTTTCGGATTCGGACAATGAATGATTAACGTTTGCATGTGTTCAGCGAGCAATATTTCGCATTAGCTTCGCATTAGCTTCAATTTTATTTGAAGGATGTCTTAGCCATCTTCAGAGCACAATGATTTATATAGACTATTTTCTGAGGGCACTATTTTCTGATTTGAGGATCGCCTTTAGTGTTTGAAAAATGAAAATAGAGTCAGATTTGTGAAGAATTTTAATTTTCGGTAGGTTGAGTTGAGATTCGTTAGACTTTTAATTCTCGTAACCCCTTACAGAGATTAGAAACCCCTGGGGAGATCGAATTTTTCGTATCGAAGGTTGTCGAAAAGGTGTAGTATCCATCTGTCCAAAATAGTTTTGAAGCAAAATAATAATTAACCCCTAAAAAATTTCCGGCTACATTTCAAGGAATTATAAAATATGAAAACCTCAAATGATCTAAAAGGTAAGTTACGTATGCTATAATATTAGAATCTACACAAAATTTGACTTTAGAAATGTTCTATTTGTTTCATAGACTTACCAATAAAAACCTAGATAAAATTAGGGTCAAAGTCGGATAAGCCTTCTACAAAGCCTTTTCAGTATTGAAAGCCTTTTTTTCAAATAAAATTTCAACTAAAATAGTTCTTTGTGTTCTAAATAGAATTCTTCTACCTCTAAATATAATTATTTTCTCCCAAAGATAGATCGGAAAAATGGCAGAATGAGTTGAATAGTTCCTATTTTTAGCTCCAGACCAGAGGTCTGGTGTAGTGGTTATCACATCTGTCTAACATACACAAGGTCGGCGGTTCGGCCCCGCCCGAGATCATTTTAATTTTTCAAATTTGTCCGCCAATCGCTTTGCTTTTTTAACTACCAGAGGTAGTTTTTGATAGTAATACGAAAAGGTGAACTAGATAGGCTGGTCAAATGACTTGAGCCATAGACCTATCAACGCAGAATTTTACGCTGGATCCGAATTTGCTAAATAGCACTCTGTCAAAAGTTATGAGTATCCAAAGTTTTGTATGGGGTTTTAAAAACATCTCTCTTGTTAACAAATAACAAAGTAAGCTTCGGCAACAGCCTAAAAGCAATTTGCCTGACTCGAGCCGACTTTTCCCCACATTTAATGGGTAGAACAAACTGTAGATGTAGAGTTTTTGTGGCCCTTTTTATCCCTGTCAATTTCCCAGCGGCCACTGCGGTCTCGTGGTGTAGTGGTTATCTCATTAAGCGGGCTTTGAGCTGAAGAAGTTGACCACCCAATGTTGATCTCATCGATGTCTTTGAGCTGTTCTTCTCGCAGGGAATGTTCCATATTCCGAAATAAGTGATAATCTGGGGGAGCCATATCGGGACTATACGGGGCATCAGGAAGCACTTGCCACTCTAACTCTTCGAGTTTTTCCTGAGCCTTCCTTTCCTTGCTTAATTCCTTGTATCTATGAATGAAATTGAACGCCTTTTTGGCGCGGGTTAAAAAACATCACTTGAGTTTATGAGCAGATTTTTGAAATAAGGCCTCTATTAATGTGCTCAAACGTTCTTATTTCAGGAATGAGACGTCGATCGGTTGGTTCGTTTCTTGTGTGATGAGGCGCGCAAGCTGAAACCGGATTTTGTTAACTTTTTAAAAGACTGTTTCACCATCATGTACAGAGTGCGGCCTAAGTATGGTTACAAGGTTGTAACATCGATTTAAGAAACTGGTTGATTTTTATTTCTTGACTCTAGCTAAACTGCAAGGAATTTCTGCTTGTTGAGCTTACTTATGATTATATTTTAGTATTAACTGACGATAATCTCTAAAAACGAATCAATTTTTGTGAGTTGATTGCTACACTTAATCTAATCTTTAATTATTTTCATTTTTAGAGATGGGAAGATGAAAACAACGCACACCGGAAGCATATCTCGTAATCTCGTAATCTCGTAATCGTAATCGTAAGCATATCATAATCTTCTCAAAGTTTTATTTAATTAGCGCATTTCTCAGCCTATAAATTGCTTCAAGTTTTTGGCTTATTAGAAAGATGGCCCAAATGGCTTCGAAGCTCAAAAGAAATCAAAGATTTTAGCTTCTTCTGCCATGGTCAACGCTGTTGCCGTCCCGGCATGCGACTCCTCTTGCCCGGTGAGTTAAATTCTCAATCAAAATATATTCTGAATGTTGCTACAAACACCGTTAAACAAGGCGGATAAAGGCTTAGTTTAAAAAATTAGTTTTGTCGTCACAATTTATTTATATTATTTTTAGAGTGGTGTCGTCGCTTGCTGCGTTTCAAAAGACTTTAATGGTGGTTCCTGCATTGATGGAGCCGCCTTCTGCAACTAAAAACCAGAATATCTTTCAATGTTGTGTGCAATCATTTTGTTTTCTTATATAAACTGAATCGAATGGTTTTTGCACGAAAACGAGAAATTTTTCAAATAAAATTTTTGGTGTCCAGCTATAGTTCTTCGTCCTGGTTTTCGTTACACTTTGGACCTTTGATGGGAGCTGAGTTATGCTTTATGCTTCTGTGCTGGGTTGTATAAAAACATCCCTTTTGTAAACAAAAAAGATGTTTTAATCTTCAGTTTTGAATACAAATCCACAAAAACAGCAAGCTATTTTGCAATAGCATAACGTTGTGCAGCTGGTTCAAAAGTCATCGCTAGGACACTCCACTTCATCTGTTCACAAACATCTGTTCTTTTTTATGGCCAAAAGATAGCCAATATAGCCAATATTTTATAGTCAAAAGGTAGCCAATCTTTTACAGAATTGAATACCTGATCTCTCATTGTTTCATTCATCTAGATTTAGCGGGTTCGGTTGGTGAATCTGAATGATTGTAATGATTGTAATGATTATAATGATTATAATGATTGTAATGATTGTAATGATGGTAATGATTGAAATTATGGTAATGATTTGCACAGATTTGCACGGATTTCTTTGTCCAACAATTCAAAAAAAGTAAAGGAAAGGCAATGGAGATTAGAGTGATCAGCCTTGAGCCGTCTGAGATCAGCCTTGAACCGTCTGAGATCAGCCTTGAACCGTCTGAGATCAGCCTTGAACCGTCTGAGATCAGCCTTGAACCGTTGAACGGAAGTAATCGGGTTCTTTTTTGGGTGGGTTCGAATCTTCAATCGCGAAATGTTTATTTTTAACAATGAGATTTAGAAATAGTTACAATGTTTTGTTTATTTGACACATCATAAAACTTGAATAAAATGAACAAAGCGCAATGTTTTCTAGTAAATAAAAGCATAACTAATACAGTAATTTCGGCAATGAAGATGCTTAGTCAACTAAATCAAAACTAAAAATTTATCAAAAAATCATAGCGACATGTTTTCGTTGAGTCTTTGAACTTGAATATAAAAAGAAGAAGAAAATGAACAAGGTCACCTGTGCGGCGCAAATTTTTGTAGTCAAATTCATATTTCTTTGAGAAAGAAATATTACAAAGTAGTGAGGAGTTTTATCGAATATCGAATATTAATTGAATATTTGAGAGTCTATTTGTAATTATTTCTGTAAAATTTAGTACATTCATGTAAGCTTCGGCAACAGCCTAAATGGTTTCAGTACTGAAAGCATTTTCAGTACTGAAAGCATTTTCAGGCCTGAAAGCGTTTTCAGGCCTGAAAGCGTTTTCAGTCCTGAAAGCCTTTCAGACCTGAAAGTCTTACAGTAATCAATGCTTTTCAGTGCTGAAAACCCTTTCAGGCCTGAAAACGCTCCCACCGGGATTACTCTTAATAAATCCATCTCTTTCAGTAATGGTAATCCCGTATTGGATTTATCTGGAAGACGTCAATGGCTAAGTCCAGGAGTAATTCCTAGACCGACATCGAAACCAGAACAACATGGAAAGAAAGCTTCTCTGTGTTTGGTGGATTAACCAAGGATTACTTCATTTTGGAGTGCTAAAAAGGCGAAATGGTTACTGTTAGAGTTAGAGTGGCAAGTGCTTCCTGATGCCCCGTATAGTCCCGATATGGCTTTCCCAGATTATCACTTATTTCGGACTATGGAACATTCCCTGCGAGAAGAACAGCTCAAAGACATCGATGAGATCAACATTGGGTGGTCAACTTCTTCAGCTCAAAGCCCGCTTAATGAGATAACCACTACACCACGAGACCGCAGTGGCCGCTGGGAAATTGACAGGGATAAAAAGGGCCACAAAAACTCTACATCTACAGTTTGTTCTACCCATTAAATGTGGGGAAAAGTCGGCTCGAGTCAGGCAAATTGCTTTTAGGCTGTTGCCGAAGCTTACTTTGTTATTTGTTAACAAGAGAGATGTTTTTAAAACCCCATACAAAACTTTGGATACTCTAAATAGAAGCAATCGAAAAAAGCAATTGAACAAACTGTAGATGTAGAATAGAAGCAGTTGAACAAAGCAATCGGAACAGACTGTAGCTATTACAAAGCCTTACACTAATCAAAGCTTTTCAGTACTGAAAGCCTTTTTAGTATTGAAAGCATTTTCAGTACTGAAAGCATTTTCAGTACTGAAAGCATTTTCAGTACTGAAAGCATTTTCAGTACTGAAAGCATTTTCAGTACTGAAAGCATTTTCAGTACTGAAAGCGTTTTCTGGACTGAAAGCGTTTTCAGTCCTGAAAGCCTTTCAGACCTGACAGTAATCAATTTCACACCTCGAATCGCGAACTGTTTATTTTTAACTAAAACATTACTTTCAGCTTCACAAGCATGAATCATTTCTTGAAAAGCTAGCCTATGGCTTTCCTCAAACATATCTCACCAAATTCCGTCCAACAATCTTACTCAAAACATGGTTTCCAAGCCTTAAACCTTCAGGATTTTTGACTAACTTCTGCAATAGTTTAATTCCATGATTATTTCGTTCAATTCATGACTTATTCCGATATCCAATAAACTAAAGAAAAGAAAAAACTCAGTACTTCTCTGAGGTGAGTCCCCTTTCCCTATTGCCCTCACTCCTCAAAAAGTGAGAAGTGAGAGAAGATTGACAAGAAAAGCGGATTCTTGTCATTTTTTCTGTTTTCTTTCAATCTACTACTTCTAGAGAGTATTTGCACCAATTTTCCCCGTTCTTTTCCTTTTCTCAGCTTTTCTAGATTAGGGACTATACGGGGCATGAGGAAGCCTGACACTTGCTTTTTCTATTGCTTTTTCTATTGCTTCTATTCTACAGCTACAGTCTGTTCCGATTGCTTTGTTCAACTGCTTCTATTCTACATCTACAGTTCTACTCTACATCTTCTATTGCTGTTTTCTATTGCTTCTATCCTACATCTACAGTTTCCTATAGCTTTGTTCAATTGCTTCCATCTACATCTACATTTACTATAATCCAGACTGAATACCCTAATCTAGACTGAATACCCTAATCTAGGCTAAATACTGTAATCTAGCAAATATCGCAAATATAGAAAATAATCCAAGGCATGAATTGGGATTGGGAAGGAGGAAGGGCAGAGGAGGGAAGAAAAGAGAGGGAAGGGAAGAGAAGAGAGGGAGGAGAAGGAAGATGTGAGAAAAGGAGAGGGGATAAGACAAGCGAGTGCCTATAGAAATCAGAATTGGGAACGAAATTGGTTATCAAATCTTTGAACTGAAAGCAGCTAGCTGGTAGTGGATAGACATAAAGATAGTTAAGGTTATATGATTGGTAATCTAATCTAGGCTAAATACCGTAATCTAGCAATTCTGGACTGAACATGCTATTCTAGATTGAATACCCTAATCCAGACAGTTTAGACTGAATACTCTGATCTAGACTGAACATCTACAGTTTGTCACATCAACAAGCAGCTGGCACAGCTAACAATCTAATTATAAGCTCAAAAAATCTAATTATAGGCTTGTTATTGAAATTTTTGTTTAGAAAAGAAATTTGAAAATTATTATTTTGATTCCATCGTTCTCTGACTTTATTACCTTGAGGCATTTTGTTGATTTAAATTACTATCAAGTAGTAAACTACTATCACAAGGTAAAAAGTCGGTTGGATCCAATTTTTAATGATCAATTTGTTCAGCTGATCAGTTTTGATTAGAGATAAACAATCTCCCCCAGGTGTTTAAGGTCTTTTTTAAGTCATTTTTCAGTGTTTCAATGCTTATTTCAACATCAATTTCGTCTTTCAAGATTTCGAAAATAGAAAAAATATTTTCTAGCTTACTTAAGCTAGCAATATAATGACGAAATAGTCAAAATAGACTGAATTCTTGTTTCAAAGTCAACGTTGTTTCCAAGATTGTTCTTCAAGTATGTTTTGTGCTCGAAACACGCTCTTTCTAGTCCATTTCTGAAGTTTTTTATAGCAATCTTTTGGTAAATAGAATTTGAGTATACTAGAAAGGATGTGTTTTCACATTTATGCACAAAGTTCACCTTAAGGAAAAAGCAGCATTGACGAATAGCATTGATGTACACTACGGGACAATGAAAGACGATCGTCACTTTCGCGTGTATTTCGTTTTTCAAATATCATATTTCATTGTCCAGTACTGTATAAGTTTATCAAACTTTTTAGGTTTGATCGGTTTCACTGATGAGCTCATCGATTAAATTGATAATCCCATTTAAGAGACAAAACATTTTTTTGAGAGTTTTATGTTTCGGATTCGGACAATGAATGATTAACGTTTGCATGTGTTCAGCGAGAAAGTAATGAATCAATAAAAAGAAACAAATCGACAATTCACCGGTACATAGTCTAACTGGAGTTTATCTAGAGCGAATGTTTTAACTGGATTCTAACACCAGGAAAGGCTTTTAACTCGACTTTCTCTGTAAGCCAGACAAAGCTAGAGCCAGACCCTGAGGAGTGAGGGCAATAGGGAAAGGGGACTCACTTCAGAGAAGTACTGAGTTTTTTCTTTTCTTTAGTTTATTGGATATCGGAATAAGTCATGAATTAAACGAAATAATCATGGAATTGAACTATTGCAGAAGTTAGTCAGAAATCCTGAAGGTTTAAGGCTTGGAAACCATGTTTTGAGTAAGATTGTTGGACGGAATTTGGTGAGATATGTTTAAGCCATAGGTTAGCTTTTCAAGAAATGAGATTGATTTGAAGATTCTTTGAAGATTCAAGAAACGAATCTCGCTTATCAGAACCTATCGATGTGAGGTCTGAAAATGTAGCTGACGGTGAGATCTAATGGAGGATTTGAGTGTTGAGCTTGCGCAAGCGACCCAGTTACGCAGATGGCCCAGTTACACAAATCACCCAGTGATACAAATGACCCAGTTGCGCAAGGCCTACCCCCAGATTTTTAATGGGCCACCACCATTAAACTTTGCCATAAAATTAAAACGTAATCGTAATCGAAAAGGCAAATATTTCTTTCTCAGAGAAAGATGAATTTGACTACAAAAATTTGCGCCGCACGGGTGACCTTGTTCATTTTCTTCTTCTTTTTATATTCAAGTTTGGGGATTTGAGGATTTGAGTGTTGAGCTTGCGCAAGCGAACTTGAAAAAGCAATTTATCAAAATCTTTACAACTTTTTATTGCTAAAACAACAATACTTGACTAACACAAATCATGAACACAAAGAAAAAACTATTTCTGAAATTTGCATTTAAGAGAATTCTTATCGATCAAAAATCATTTTTTATTCCGGCTACTTTCTGATTTGGACGTTTCTGCAAATCAATAATTTTCAACGCAAACGCAAACCGTTTGCCGAGCCTAAGGGAAATTTTGTTATTTTTTCCTTATTCAGGTAGTGTCTTATTGCTAGTAGTTTTTTCTTATATTTGGTGGGGAAATAGGAGCAACTACAGGGT
The DNA here is from genome assembly GCA_958450365.1 of Mesorhabditis belari. Classification (NCBI taxonomy): domain Eukaryota; kingdom Metazoa; phylum Nematoda; class Chromadorea; order Rhabditida; family Rhabditidae; genus Mesorhabditis; species Mesorhabditis belari. The sequence goes on along the minus strand of CAUEEP010000545.1, from coordinate 1,467 downwards.
GTGCAGAACAAATATTATTGACAGCTTGGACTAATTAGTGTCTGAGTTTATGTTGCGGGTTTCAAATTCTTTTGCTATAGAATGAACAGCAAGAAAGGATCGATAAACGAAGGGGCCATCGTTCGTCGAACTAGTAGCTAGTGAAGATGAGTCGCCAGGCCGAGATCAGGATCCGGGGCAGAACACTCCGTCACCCCCACCAACGAAAGCTGCACAAAAAGGAGGAAAAACCCCTCACCTTCCGAGAAACAGATTTTTATTTTTAGCTATACCTGTGTTATTCAGTCATTCATTCAATCCACTCAACAATGACAATTTTTCCTTTTTTCTCTGATTTTATTACCTTAAGCCTTTTTACATCCATTGTTGCGGGATGTAAAAAGAGGAAGAGCAAATATATTTTTCATTTTTTTATATTTGGATCTTTTTACTTTCTATCTTTCTATATCTTTTTACATCTTTCTATCGTTCTATATCTTTCTACTTTTTTCTATATTTTTCTATCTTTTTAAATATTGCTATCTTTCTACATCTTTCTACATCTTTCTACATCTTTCTACATCTTTCTACATCTTTCTATCGTTCTATATCTTTCTATATCTTTCTATATTTTTCTTGAAAGATTTGAATTTGTTTTGTTTGTTTGTTTTTGTTTGTTGTTTCGAATTTGTTTTTTCCAAGACAAGACATTGTTGAATTTGTTTTTTTCAAAGACGAGACACGTCAATCCAAGCACTTTTCCTTTCTCTAATCTTTTTCCAAACGATTCTGCAATCGATTCTTTTCACTTAAAATTTCAGAGATTTCTTCGATTCGTCCAGGTCTCCGCCGCGATTCGATCGGTGATCGTCAGTTCCGCTACTTCATCTCGAGGTAATCAAGCTTTTCTTATATTCATAAATTCCAGATTTTTCCTGTGATAAAGCATAAGATTCCGTTTCAGATGGGACAAGGACCTCGAGTCTGGAGGAATCGGCCAACAAGTGGTGCGTGCTTGTTGAAGAAAAGAATAAGGAAAGGGCTGATCTTTAAAGGATCCTTTTCCATTCTGCAATGAAATGCTAGCCATTTGAGATTTACCGTTTGAGTTTACCAGCTTGTTTTCAATTTTACTCAAAAATATTTAATTTTTTTCTATGAAAAGCATCACGCAAATCGTTATTATGGTAGCTGATTAAACGACTATAAATCTTGCTTGAGAATACGTTTCATGAAAACGCAGACTTTGCTAAAAATTAGTCTAAAAATGAGCTGTAGGTCAAAACTAAACAGAATGCAAAAACCACTGACTCTAAGCCTTCAAGATGCTGAATCATTTTTAAACCTCACCACGCGGAACGCATGGTGCTGAAAGAAAGTTTGAAAAACACAAAGTCAGATAACAATATGACACAGAAGTTTGATGTTCACTTATTATGGAGAATTACGACCGTCACTTCAGAATTGGCGCTTACACATTATCAGCAC
>CAUEEP010000544.1:0-20557 GCA_958450365.1 Mesorhabditis belari | reverse complement strand
AAAAATAGGAAAAAGTGAGGGATTTTGGGTGGGGATTGTGTGGGAGGATAAGATGAATAAGAGGATTTCATCCTAATTGCAAAAATGATTTTGTTGAAGATGCGGTTTGTTGCAGTTGCAAGATGGAAAGTTGAAGAAGGATTTGAACCTGAGGGTTTATGGAGGGAGCGGTTTTGTAGACGAGACGGTAACCACTGCGCCATGAGAGCAACGTTGACCGGGGGTTTATTTAGGGTTTTGATTGCGCTCTTCGTGGATTCTTCTCACAAAACTCGTTTACTAAAAGACACTAATTTTCGCTAATTACCGTAATTAAACAGCTATTTAAAAGCCAATTTTCGTTTAATTTTATCAGCAATTTACTGGTTTAATCAAATGATACAAAAATTAGGTTAATTCAATGCAAACTAGCAGGGATTACGATACGATTTTTTGTCTTTTAGAAGAGTTTAAGACTTCCTTTTAAACCTTACAGTACTTTTAAAGCTTTACAAAGAAAATTAGTAGTAAAGGTACAGTAAGACGCTAGATAAAGATCTTTAGCTTTAAAATATCCCACCTATATAAGTCCAATTTGTGTTTAATAGTTAGAAAAAAAGCAAAGGAGAGACTCTCAAAATTAAATAGGAAAAGTCTTTCTGTCGACTCTTCAAACTGTATTTAGAGAAACGTAAACTTTAAAAAAAAAAGTCTTCACTTATTTCACATAATTTCTCTAATTGCTCTTTTTAAAAGAATCTAGCCAAGCCAGAAAAAGAAAATGAAATAATTTTTGATCAATTTCAGTAAACAAAATGTTTAAAGAACTTTGATGGTTGAACATCTCCTTTCCATTACCTTTCCATCACCTTTCCATCACCTTTCCATCTCCTTTCCATCTCTTTTCTCTAACAAAAATCATTCAAAATTCACACATTTCAATAATTGGAAAAATAAAAAAAGAAAAAAATATTTAAATCTTATGCACCGAAATAAAAGGGATTTAAGGGAAAAATAGAAATGTCTGCATCGAAATGAAGTTGATTTGGATAAACTTTGAGAAAGTCTAACATTGAAAAAATGATGTGATCAGGAAAGATTTCCAATGTTCGAAAGGTCAGCTTGGAAATCTTGGAAGCTTGTCTTGTCTAGTATCTAGCTTGTCTAGTGTCTAGCTTGTCTAGTGTCTAGCTTGTCTAGTGTCTAGCTTGTCTAGTGTCTAGCTTGTCTAGTGTCTAGCTTGTCTAGTGTCTAGCTTGTCTAGTGTCTAGCTTGTCTAGTTAACTTGTTCATCAGTTTTCTACGTTTTCTACGTTAAAGTAGCTGATTGAAAAATGATGTGCTCAAGAACGATTTTCAACGTTCGAAAGGTCAGCTTGGAAATGAACTATGAGTACTTTTAAAGTTGTCTAGTGAAAAAAGTTAATTTGTGCATCAGTTTTCGACTTTAAAGTAGCTGATCATGCGAAAAGAGAAAGATTGAATGCACCTAAAAGAGTGTTTCCTTTTTTTTTCCACTCTTTCTAAGCTTCAAAATCTTTTTGTTATTTGTTTGTTGAAGATTTAAAAGGCAAAGATTTCATGATTTCATGATTTCTCGCAATTTTCTCAGTTCTTAATGGGATGAATGCATTTTTTAGGCTCATTTCCCTTGTTTTTCCTTTAGAGAAGAGAATTTCTGATAGTAATTCATCGAGATTGCATTTCCATTGGTTCTTTGGGGGAATTTGGATGAATCTCGAGAAGAGATGTTAAGGAATTCATGAAAATTCGTCTGCAATGAAGAGAACTGAATGGCTGTGTTGTGTTTAAAAATCGAAACACACCCTTTCTACTGCACTCAACTCTTCACTTCTGCAGGGAAAGTGAGGCAAATGCACAAGAAAGGAGTGGGCTTAGAAGTGGAACTTCTGAGCACAAAGTACATCGAAGTTCATGCTACAGTACCCCAGACAATAACCGATTTCTCAAATTAATCAAAAATCACGAAAATGAAATTTTCAGAAAACGTAAATAAACTGTCTGCTCCCTTTGCATTAGTCTAATTTCTTTCGATGATTACAATTTTAAGCCAAATTTTTAAGCCAAAAGTCTTTTTTCGAATCAAAGAACTTGTAAATTTTTCTGAATGGTCACTTTTGGAGATTGGATTTAAAGGAAAACATTTTTAAAAATCCATTATGTGAATGGTTCATAGAAGAAATTGTACACGAGATTAGAGCCGAAATTTCGATTAGAGATTAGAGTCATGATGCGTATTTTTCGAGCATCAGCCAATGATTTTTGAATTTCTTCTAAATCGAAAGTTTTAAGGGGGGAAATGGATAAAGATTGGAGGGAAGATGGCTGTGTTTTGGTGGTGGAAAGGATGAGCATTTGGATGAGGAGAGGGTGAATCTTAGGGAAAGGGAAGTCAGTTAAACTACGAAAGATGTAAAGATTAGACTTTCTGATTTGAGCAAAGCGTTTTCTATGGGGTAGTACAAGTTATACTTGTATATTGTAGGGATACTACAGCTTCGAGAACTTGCATCAAAGATAACGGGAAATTTGGGTTAAAATTGATCTCAGGAATTTGGGCATAGGATACCGTATTGGAACCGTATTAGATCAAAAAAAGAACCGTATTGGAACATTGGAACCGTATTAGATCAAAAAAAGGAACCGTATTGGAACATTGGAACCGTATTAGATCCAAAAAAGAACTGTATTGGAACCGTATTGTAAGGTGGGGAAGACGCTGAAGGTGGGGAAGACGGAGACGAAACGGAGGGAGAGGAGAGGGGTATCTATTGGGAGCATGTGCGAGATCGGGAGCGATTGTGTCCGCGCACAAAGAACACTTCGTCATTCTTTGCATATTCACTTTTCTTTTGATTTATAAATGGTAAATGAAGATATTCAGTTGGAAATTCTTATCCAAGGGTTTTCAGGGACAGAGAATCGATTGAAGCTATTCATTTTATTGAGTCTATCAATCAGAACTCGTGTTCAATTGATCTAAACTTTTAGCAAAACTTGGAAACTTTGGATAGTTCGGAGCTTTGAAATCCCATAGAATAAGCAGATCAAATTCGAGTCTCAAACCCTTCTTTAGGCTGCCAAAACAAGTACTTCTTACAGTACTTGTTGATGAAAGGATTACTCACCCAGTCCCCCCCCCCCACCAATTATTCTCGGGTCACTACACGTGCCCATTGTGTCATCATCGATTATCTTCTTCCCGAATTCTTTCCATTCATCCAAGTTGATCCCTCAAATTATCTTCCCCATTTAGCACCTTTTCGAGTAAAGAATTGCCGACAAAAAGGCATTGAATTTGAAGAAAAATAGGTCTTTTGATTCTTTTGATTCTTTTGACTGGATTCGTTTGACCTAAATGGGCACTACGATTTGACAGTAATACCCAATAATTATCAAGTACTTTGAATGAGAAAAAGAAGAAGAAAGAAAGAAAGAAAATGATTGTTCATTTGAAAATTCGCATTTTGTTTATGGGTTGAGCTTTTGAAAAGACAAATGGGAAACAAGGGTTTCGTTGAGACAACTAGTCATCTTTTTGCTAAGATTTTATCGTTATTTTGAAGATGTTCTTAAATTTTGAAGATGTTCTGATCTCCCTAGACCTTGTTTAACTTGCTTAGCCTGGTCTGACTCAAGCTGGACCTAGCTTACGCCTTGCTAGACTGGTTTACTGGTAGTTTGGTTAATCTGGTCCCCTGAACTTACAAGGAATTAGCTGAACTAGCTGAGCCGGTGAAATGCTATGCAATTTATACCATTCGCAGAATTTTATGCTCATTCCGAATATATATTCCGTTTTTGCTAAATGACAATCTGTCAGGAATTATAAGTTTGTTAGGACTCTGGAAATGTGGGCATTTGGGTCTTAGCGAGCCTTAGCGGGTCTTAGCGAGCCTTAGCGGGTCTTAGCGAGCCTTAGCGGGTCTTAGCGAGCCTTAGCGGGTCTTAGCGAGCCTTAGCGGGTCTTAGCGGCCTCCTTGCTGATCCGATTCAGTCCAGTCGTGGCCGAGCGTTCGTTTGGTATAGCATTCGTTTGGCATAGCGTTCGTTTGGTATAGCGTTCGTTTGGTATAGCGTTCGTTTAGTATAGCGTTCGTTTCCAGGGCCAGACCTCGGAAGTTCGATCCCCATCTTAGTTTGACCTCTGGTTTGGTGACTACCGGTTGGTTTTAGGTTTACATGCCCAGGATTTTAGGCTATCCTGGAGCATTGCCCTAATAGTGTAGTACGGTAGTTATGGTTATCATCTTTGCCATCACTAAAGTCGCAATCATTCTGGTATACTAAAGTAAGTACTCTAGTATGCCAGAAGTACCTCTAGCAGTACTAGTGTAAGTACTCTAGTACAAAAGCTTGTTTCATGAATAGTAAACCCATTTGCTTCATCTAGAGCATATCTGAAGACTAAAAAGCACTAAAGCTACCGTAATAAAATCGTTTGGCACTATTGAATTACTTTGAATTACTTGAATTACTATTCAACTACCGTAATCCCTGAAAATCGAAACCATTAGACAAATTGATTTGCACTAAATGGAAATTCGCCTAAAATCTCATTCTATGACAATATTCTGGTTCAAAGTATGGTCGTCGATTCATTAAATTGAATGGAATTGAAATTGAAATTGAAATGGAATCAAATGGATTCAAATGGATTCAAATCTTTTCCAAACATCTTTACGATTATCTTTTTTCGTTTTGCGTAAAAGACTCATCATTTTAAAAGAATTTTTTCAATTTTTCATTAGAAATGAAATGATTTTAAAATGAAAATTCAGAGCTTTTCCCTCAATTTCTCTCAATTTCAACTCCAGAGCTCCAGAACCAATTTTCGTAAGTAAGAAAATCGTTTATCTCTTTGTTGAGCACAAAAAAAAGTGATGATTTTAATGAAAATGTAATTTTAGAAGAAATTGAATAAAATTAGGCAATTGATAAACAAATTGATGGGAAAATGAGTGAAAAGGGATGAGAAAATAAAGCAAAAAACTTCTAGAAATCTAAATAGAACTAGATTCTAAAGAGAACTGGAATCTAAATAGAACTAGATTCTAAAGAGAACTAGATTCTGAATAGAACTAGATTCTGAATAGAACTAGAGTCTAAAAGAACTAGATTAGAACTAGAACTAGATTCTAAATAGAACTAGATTCTAAATAGAACTCGATTCTAAAGAGAACTAGATTCTAAAGAGAACTAGATTCTAAAGAGAACTAGATTCTAGAGAGAACTAGATTCTAGAGAGAACTAGATTCTAGAGAGAACTAGATTCTAGAAAGAACTAGATTAGAACTAGATTCTATTCTAGATAATCTAGTTCTATTTAGAATCTAGTTTTATTTAGAATCTAACAGCAGTCTTTAGCAGTCAACAGCAGTCAACAGCAGTCAGCAGTCTTTAGAATCAGTCTAACAGCAGTCATCAGTCTTTAGAATCAGTCTAACAGCAGTCAGCAGTCTTTAGAATTAGTCTAACAGAGTCATCAGTCTTTAGAATCAGTCTAACAGCAGTCAGCAGTCTGTAGAATCAGTCTAACAGCAGTCAGCAGTCTTTAGAATCAGTCTAACTGCAGTCTAACAGCAGTCAGCAGTCTGTAGAATCAGTCTAACAGCAGTCAGCAGTCTTTAGAATCAGTCTAACTGCAGTCTAACAGCAGTCAGCAGAAAACAGCAGTCTTTAGGATACGGTACTTGTTCTTTTGTTGGTTAACTTCTTACGCGCGAATTTGAAAAGTACTGTAACGCATGATAAAATGAACCTCTTTGGCTGTACTTTGAGCCCTCTGTAAACATTCGATTTGTGGGAAACGTTTAATCGATAACTCGCCAAACAAAAATCGGAATTATTTCTAATTTTGTGAATTCTACAAAAATTTCTTTTAAAATCTCTTGGGATTGAAAATTTTTGCTCAAAATTTTCAATGAAATTATTGAAAAGACAATTTGCATTTTAAAATGAACGCTTACGACAAAATGCTAATTAAATTACGGTACTGAAATTGTCGAATCAATTAAAAAGTTCATTCATTTCATTGAAAATTCGTGTACTTCTTAATAAAGATGACATTTTCTAAAATTTAGCTTTAAAAATAGAAACAGATTTGTTTAAATGCTCGATTTTACTTCGGAAATCATCAAAATCTCGAAAATTTCTCAGAAAAATGCATTTCTAGTTTTTTTTTGGGCTTTTTATGCCAAATTAAGCCAAATTATGCCAAATTTGTGTTCCGAAATTGCTTTTGAATCTATTTTTCATTATTCTATCGCTAGAATAATGAAAAAGTTGAAGTTGAAGTTGAAGTTGAAGCCTAAAGTTCTGTAGACAACTTTGCAGTTGACTTTCCAGTCAACTTTGCAGAGAACTTTGCAGTCAACTTTAGAGTCAACTTTGCAGTCAACTTTCCAGTCAACTTTACAGTCAACTTGGCAGTCAACTCTGCAGTCAACTTTGCAGACAACTTTGCAGTCAACTTTACAGTCAACTTGGCAGTCAACTTTGCAGACAACTTTGCAGTCAACTTTACAGTCAACTTGGCAGTCAACTTTGCAGACAACTTTGCAGTCAACTCTGCAGTCAACTTTGCAGTCAACTTGGCAGTCAACTTGGCAGTCAACTCTGCAGTCAACTTTCCAGTCAACTTTGCGGTCAACTTTGCAGACAACTTTGCAGTCAACTCTGCAGTCAACTTTGCAGTCAACTTTACAGTCAACTTTTCACAACACTTTTCCCTATCTCTTTAAATTTGGTTCCCTATCTGTCTAAATTTGGTTCCCCTATTGGTATCAAAAGATAGCTGAATTTAAGGGCTATCGATTGACACCCAAACGAAAATTGTTGCATAAAGTCAACTTTACAGTCAACTTTCCAGTCAACTTTTACATCAAACTTTTGCTATTCCATTGATTCAATTACTCAATGACATAAAGGTTCACAAAATTGATGCCAGGAGAGTTTTCTTTACACTTTTTGAGCACAAAATACATTTAAAGGTGATTTTAAATGAAATCAAGTCAAATTGAACCGTAAAATCTTTCAGAAAATAGGAAAATCTTAAATAAAAAGGATAAAGGATAAAGCCCAAAATGAAATCAAAACCTCTGATGAGATCGTTTTTTTTAAACTTTCTATCTCTCTCACTAATTTTTTTCATTTTTCAATTCAAATCTCTACAAGCACTTTAAAGGAAATGTTTTGAAATAGGAAAAGGAAAAGGCGTTGATTCTTCGTTGATTCTTGGTGTTATCAAATTAAATCCATGTATGTCGACGGCTAATGCAAGGGATTAAAGAGAAGAAAATGGGGGAAGAGAAGAGAATGAATGAATAAACGATTCATAAATCGAATGATTAAGGAAGAAAATTTCGCATATCAAAATTGAGGATTTGAAGAGAGTGAGTTTGAGGAGTTTGAGGGGAATCGGCACTGGAAATTGAGGATGAGATTGAGGAAAGGAAAAGATTTCTATTATATTTATAGTTAAGCAAAGCAAAAGCAAAGCAAAGCCAAGCAATTGCTAGTTACTGATCTTAAATTGAATATTAAAAATCATTATAGCTTTCAGCAATTTGTTTTATATGCGTTAACTAGAAGTTGTTAAGCTCGATGCTGTAATAGAGCAATAGGGAGTGTCGCGTAGTCGAAGTTTACTCTCAAACAAATGCTCATATCTCGACACCAGTACGTTCGATTCTGCGCGTTTAGGTATCAAATTAAAGTAGAGAAAATGGGCTATCTTTTGAGCCATAACACATATTTTAACATTAACCAGTGCTTAGAAAAAGTCCTTGAAAAATGGCGAAAATCACCTCTTTTTGTATCGAGATATGATCATTTCTTTGAGAGTCAATTTAGACTACGCGATACTCCTATAGGCGGTCGCTCTATTACAGCATTTACGGTAGTTTAAATTTAAACCTATCCAATTCACTCATTTCTTCTATCCAATTAAAGCTGACAAGAAAATATCCAACAGAAAATCGGTGATTTTAGGTATTGACCTTGCATACAGATGCCGGAAAAGCATATGGGAAAAGCAGGCAAAAACTCAGCACGCAGGCAATGGCAATTCATAAATGTACCGTAGATTTACAGGGATATCCAGGCTACATAGACGGTAGTGAATCGCAAATCTCTTTAAGTAACCAACAATTCCTTCATTACTCTAGAGACTTTGGTTATTTGGGATTGTTCGAAGCAACTTTGCAGTCAATTCACCCGCTTTCATAAACCGTTTTGTAATAAGGAATTACTTTATCGGGGACAGGGAAATGAGGGGAGGAGAAGGGGAGGAGAAGGGAGGAGAAGGGAAGAGAAAGTGGAAGTGAGGAGGAAGAGGAAAGACCATCTCATCCAAAGTGGCGCCTCGAGAGTCTGAGCCTGAAAATTCGTTCAATCATAAAGAAAAACATGTTGAACATGTTGAAAACTTAAGAATTAAATCAATTAAAATTGAAAAGAAAGAAAAGAAAGGATGGTATAATTTTTATAGAAGATATTGAGCTTAATCTAAGCGTAGTGCTCTGTTAGGCTTAGCTCAATCTGTTTTCTCGCTCTGTTTTCTCGTTCTCTAGTTACTCGATATCTTTCTTTTTCTTATTTTCTTGATTCTAAGAAAGATTATCTTTAAATGTAAAATGTTAAAGAGATATTTGTGAAAGTAAATAAGTATATATATGTTGTGTCCGATTTAGATTCAATCTAAATCGGACGTCCGACAGATTGAACTTATCGCGGACGTCCGATTCAGATTACAGTCTATATCGGACGACTCAATCTAAATCGGACGTCTTATATAGATTGAACAATAATATAAACATGTTTAGTATATGTTCTTAAGCGTTTTCTGTAGTTTTCTGCATTTTCAAAGGTCTTTTATTGATTATTTCATAGTTGGGTTTTCTTTTCAGAAAAAGACAATAACAGACCTTTGAAAAATGCAGAAAACTACAGAAAACGCTTAAGAACATATATTAAACATGTTTATATTATTGTTCAATCTATATAAGATTTAGATTGAGTCCAAATCGGACGTCCGATATAGACTGTAATCTAAATCGGACGTCCGCGATAAGTTCAATCTAAATCGGACGTCCGCGATAAGTTCAATCTAAATCGGACGTCCGCGATAAGTTCAATCTAAATCGGACGTCCGCGATAAGTTCAATCTAAATCGGACGTCCGATTTGGATTGAATCTAAATCGGACGGAAATCTAAATCGGACACAACATATACAAGAATCTTACTCTCGAAATTCTCACAAAACCCATTTTCTGGATGATTGGGGGTAAATAAATCCGTTTTTGAGTGGAGAGATATATATTTTGAGGGAAATAAGTGCTGGTGATTGGTTTTGAGAAAGAAAATGGAAATCTAAGGAAAAAAAAAAGAGATCTAATAGGCCAAAATTTGGGGTTTTTCAACACCTTTTAGTCTTTTCTTTTGGTGCAAAAAGAAACCGGAAACAGGCAAATCCTTTTTGGAGGATTATTTCGTTGAGACGAAAAATTATACTATGAAAGTTCTCGGATTTGAATTTAGTACATCAAAAATCTTGAGTTAAAGATACCATTTAAACAAGCTGCAGCTGTGCCTATTGTTGCGCTCAACTTTACTGTACTTTGTGCTTAGAGTTCAAGGTAAACGCATCCTCTCTGGAGCACTTAGTCTTCAATTTTCTTCAAGCAACATCGTTCACAAATTAAGAAAGATTAGATCTTTAGGTCAGAGAGCTATCCTGACAGATGATGATGATAAGGCTCATTTCACCAGGGTCTCAAAAAGCCCTCATGGCCGACTGGTTAAGAGCCTTGTATCTCTGTCGGGAGGTGTCTCAAAAGTCGAGGGTTCGATCCCGCTTGCCGTTTGTTTCGGCTTTTTTGATCATCTTTAGATCAGAGAGCTATCCTGACAGATGATGATCATCAGACTCATTTCACCACCGTCCGAAAAAGCCCTCATGGCCGACTGGTTAAGAGTCTCGTATCTCAGTCGGGAGGCCTCTCGAAGGTCGGGGTTCAATCCTGTCGACTTCTTTCTCGTTCTTTTTCTCGGCAATTCTTTGTTTTTCCCATAAAATATGGGTTTCTCTCATTTCTCTTCCAAAATCCTTGCAGCTTACAGCCTGTTTATCAGTTTGTACATCTAAATTTGGTAAATTCTTTGAATTCTGTGCTCTTTTAACAAAATTGGAGTCCGGATTTGGTGAAAACATGCACAAATCTTTACAATTTCCGTTGATTTGCGCTTTCTCTCAATGAATTAAAGAGAGATTTCGAAAAATCACTGATTCTTGATTGTTTATCGGTAAAATAAAGCAATTTGATCAAATTTCAATCAGTTTTTTTCCATTTCAACGAGACAAACAAATGATTTTTTCTTTGGGAATTTCGAAAAATACAAATTCATCATCAATTTAAGTGGTTAAATCTTTAAAAAACCAAAAAGACCAATTTTCTTCAATTTTTTTCAAAATTAACATTTCATTTCAATAAGTGACTTAGTTCAAAATCACTTTTCCAAATTGAAAGGATTGAAATAAATTGAAATTCAAAATGAAACTTTTTTTTTCAATAAAACTTTCAAAAAACTTGTGTGATTTTTGATAAATTTAGATTTAGAAAAGGATTTTTTACATTATTTCATTTAAAAATTGAGTTTTTATGCTGAAAAAGGGATTTTCTGATGGGAATTGGGGGAATGGGACAAGCTCGCATTTGTCAAAGGTCGCATTTGTCCCACTTCCGGAATTGGGCTTTCTTTTGATTTGAACTTAAGAAAAATGTCTGTAAAACTGTTAAAGAAGGAAGTGAAAGTCTTTTTTTTAGATTTTCAAAAGATTCCCTAGAATCATGACATATTTTTGTGTCATTTTTTCTCTTTCTCTCAATTTTCTCATATTTCCAAGATCGAGAAGTCTTTTTTAGTCTTTTGAGATCTTAAAAAAACTTTTGGCCCTTAAAATGGCTCTTTTTTCTGTCATTTTCCTGTCATCACATGTACACAAAATCCTTAGAGATTCAGGAAGTCTAGAGAAAGATTTGAGTGAATTTTGAGCGGATTTTCAGACATTTTTCATTCTAGAAGGATTTCTAAGATTCTTTTTAAAGATAAAATGTCTTTTTTTTAGGAGGTAATAAAGGTCTACACTGAGTCAAATTGGAGGAAATATTTGAGAAATTTCTCAAATCTTCTTGGCTATGTTTTTGAAAAAGAGAAAAGTCGAAAATTGAAATGAAATTGAAGGCTTAAGGGGGCTGACTGAAATGCAAATGAAATATTTGTAATTCTTTTTAAATTCTTAAGTCTTTTTGTATACTTTGTGCGCAAAAACGCATTCTTTTGATCCACTGAAGTCCTTAAACAGCCAAATAAAACGATTTTCTGATTTGATGAGCTAATATTCTATCAATTGTACTAGATAGAATATGTTTATAGTTTTAAACTCAAAGTACACGGGCTACGGAAATTCCCCTTACCTTTTTCCTTTTCGTAGAAGCAATTTAACGAGAGAAATTGGAGAATTCAGTGCGCTGGAGAGGGTGTGTTTTACAGTTTCACAGCGTAAGTACAGCTGTGAGCTGCTTGTGAAACACAAAACATAAACAAATGCTAATTAGAAGTTCTTACTTGACAAATAAGAAGCTTAAATGTATCTGTATTCTTATTGTTTGAAGTGGACTCGTTCACTTCAAAGCATTCCCCCTTTCTTTCCCCCAATATGTCATGTTCTCTTAACGTCGAATCCCTAAAAGTTTTAATCCCAAAGTTAGATTCTTTCCCTCTCTCAAATTTCCCTCTCTAAGTCTTTAAATTTCCTCTTTTAAGTCTAGAAAAGGATTACTTTAATTGTGCTTTGAGAATGAGACAATTTAGGGAAGAAAAGGATTTGTCCTTTTGCTTTTTGCCTTTTGCCTTTTGCCTTTTGCCTTTGCCTTTTCGATCTTTAGATATAATCCCATCTCTCAAAAAGTAAGCAAAACGATATTGGCAACAATCATAAATTTATCGAGGAAATGGTTGGGCTTAAGAGAAATGAGGATTTCAAAAGAAACCCATTGAAAGGTGGAAAACGAAAGTCAAAATTGTTATAAAATAAAGCAATCGTAGCGCAGTTGGCCTGGCCAAAACCCGGTTCGTGTGGGCCGTAGAAATCCGCGCCCCGACTGCGCCCGACTGCGCCTGATTGCCCCCAACTGCACTACAGCGAGACCGCGGCCCGGCTGGTTTTTCGGAGATATGACAAATTATTCTAACTGCCTGGTTAATCAATGCAAAGCTGAAACTTATTCTAATCAAAAGTACCGTATCTTTAGAGTGTTTAAGTCTTAAATCACGTCAATCTTTGTCATTGTCATTGATGAACGCATTTGTCTGTGAACTGAAATGAAAAATATGAAACTTGAATGAAAACACAACAAAGAAATTCTCGAAATGATTCCGATTACCGTAATGAAGATGAGTCAGTAGATCCCCTCAAATTCTTCCCCAGAATTTACAGAATTTAATACGAGAATAGAGCATAATCGCGTCAAAATATTTTCGCGCATTTGTTTTGATTTAAATGAGAAATGAAATGAATTCTCGATATGAAAATGACTGGAAGAAAGGTTGAGATTTTTCACGGGAACAGATTTTCACTGAAAGGTGGTAGACTGAAAGGTGGTAGACTAGATAGAGTGGACTAGACTAGAGACTAGATTTGCAAAGTATGTACTGGTGGCAAAAGTACAGTTCCGTTCATATTGAGATCTAGAATAATGATCGCACGTAGCTCTTTATAGATATTAGCCGAAAAGTGCGCATAAATTGTGCACAAGGCTTTTGTCGCCGTGGCGGTTGCTGGGGGCTCTCAGACAAAAGCCTGTGTCTCAGACTTAGTCTCGAGACTCAGTCTCGGACAAGTGCACAATTTATGCGAACTTTTCGGCTAATATCTATGATAAAGAGCTACATGCGATCATCATTCTATATCCTAACATGAACGGAACTCTACTTTTGCCCCCAGTATATTTTGCAAAATCTAGACCTTTCTAGCATCTAGCAAAATCTAGACCGAATTGTGCACGAGGCTTTTGTCGCCGTGGGGGAGTTGGAAGGGGGAGTTTGTCTAGTGCTGAAGCAATTGTGTGTCATCCCCCGTAGGACTACATCTCGGCTTTTTAATTTTTTGATTTTGAATGCCACAACTATATTTTAAGGCTTTTTATTGGCTCAAAGATGGACGAGAAAAGCTAAAAGACAACCAGAAACTGCTCTTTTAAATAGTACATACCGTAAATACTGTAATAGTACCCCAACCCCCTTGTACAGTCACGCGTCTGTAACTCCCTGTCTTTACCGTATTTCTAAATATTAATATTACCATTGTGTAGCCCTTGAAGAGAGCTTTCAGAAAATGCATAACAATAATAGTTTAAACTCAAAGACAAGGGAGTTACAGACGCGCGAAAGGGACGATCGTTTTTCAAGTGACGATCGTTTTTCAAATATCATCTTTCATTGTCCAGTACTGTAGTTTAGTTGATAAGTTGATAAGTTTCGAGTGATTGTTCAGATCTTTCTTCATAAATTCATCAGTTTCCCACTAGTTATCGCAATCAAATTTGCACTTAACTAAAGAATTTTTTGAATGAGACGAAATATTGAGATAAAAAACATTGAAATGAAATGTTCAATTGAACGAAATTGCTCTACATTTACAGTCTCAGTCAACCCTTTAGCACTTTCGGGGGAAATCTCCGCTGAGCGCTGAGCCGAAAATTGGTGAACCTTCAGTGAGTATTTGCCCAAAAAGATTTGTCTTTACCATCTAAAAATTTCTCTTTTCCAAATCGTTTAAGTCTAAAATCGAATTGAAATAAAATTTTGGGGAAATTGATGGAGAATTGATGAAACTAGCTAGAAATTGATGGAGAATTGATGGAGAATTGATGGAGAAGTGATGAAACTAGATAGAAATTGTTGGAGAATTGATAGAAATTGATGGAAATTGATGGAGAATTGATAGAAAATTGATAGAAATTTTTGTTTTAACGAGTAACGCTAAGAAACAAAACAAAAAAAAGAGAAATTGTACGGGATTTTGATTTTAAATTCATTTATAAGATACAGTACTGGACAATATTTGAAAAACGATCGTCACTTTTCTGGCGCGTCTGTAACTCCCTTGTCTTTACCGTATTTCTAAATATTAATATTACCATTACGCCATACGCCACCCGCCAACGAAAATTCACCCGGTGCAAAACCATACGCCACCCCCCAAATGACCCAAATTTTGATGTCATTTCATACTTTTTCTAGTTTAAAAGCTAAATCTGCCTCTGGCCAACATACGGTACTGGACAATGAAATATAATATTTGAAAAACGATCATCACTTGAAAAACGATCGTCACTTTCGCGCGTCTGTAACTCCCTTGTCTTTGAGTTTAAACTATTAGTGTTATACATTTTCTGAAAGCTCTTTTCAAGGGCTACACAATGGTAATATTAATATTTAGAAATGCAGTAAAGACCAGGCAGGGAGTTACAGACGCGCGAAAGTGCAAAGTGTTTTTCAACTATGAGATTTGTCCAGTAGTGTATCTAAATATGGAAAATATAATAGCAAATAGATTTTAACTTTAGAATTACAAAGTAAAACTACGAAAAACTGTTTTTAAAGCTTTTCTTCTAAAGCTTTCTTCTTCTCTTAAAGCTTTAAACCTTTAAAATTTCTTCGATTTTCAGATTAGATTTCAGCTTTTGAATAGGTTTTTTAAAAATCAAAAGTCTAAAATGAAGAAAAATTCGAATTTCAAAAACTTTGGATGTTTCTCTCTTTTTTGCTTGGCACCATTCATTTCATTGCCATTTCCCTGTCAGTGAATCAACCAAATCGCAAAAGTGAAATTGGGCGAAAAGTGAACACTGACGAGTGACATTTTGACAAGTTTTTAGGCGTGAAATGAATGGTTGAGTGGATAAATGAACATTTAAGGAGACAAAAGCCGACACAGGTGTTCATTGAGAAAAGGAAAAGTGGTTGGAAGCTGTGATTTCAGCGCTTTCAAAAATTAGGGATTGAGGGATTGAGGATTGATTAGGGATTGATTTTTGATGAAACATTGAAAACTAGCCCATTAGGGATTGATTTTTGGTGTTTTGCTTAGAGTTTTGATGTTTTACTTAAGTTTTTTGGGAAGTAAGAGCCTGAATCCAGTTTTTTTGTTAGAAACTTATGTCGGATTTCGATTTTTCACTTCCGCAAGCTTTTTAGGATCAAAAAAATTCAACCCAATTTTGTTTATAAAGTGCTCAGAATTGTATTTGCTTTTGATAATTGAATAGAAAAGAAGAGAATGACTGAAATTTTAAGCCATTTTAAGCGATTTAGAGTAATGAGCAATGACAAATGGCATAAAACTGGATACAAAGTGAAATCACGATTGTGATTGTTATTGTATAGGGGAAAAAAGGGATTATTTGAGTGAATGTTAGTCGAAAGAAACAAAACTGGATAAATGGTTGTATCGGGGATGAAGAGAGAGGAAGTAGAGAGAGCAAAGAGAGAGCTAAAAACGTGCTAAAGTACCGGAAAATGAAAAGCTTGAAACAAGCGCAAAAACAGCGCAAAACAGCGCTCATCAAATTCCGGCACCCAAAACACATCGAAATTGGTTTATCGGCTATTGTAAAGAGTGCAAATTGGTGTAATATGAGGAAGTTATTTTTAGATATTTAGTTAGTTATTTAGAATTCAATCGGTAATTTCATCAAATTTATTTATATTTCTAGATATTTCCACCCAAAACAGCTCAAAATTGAAAGCATTTCGTTTTCTAATAAAGAACTAAAGAAATTTATAGAATTTGTAAGAAAAAGCAGATAAAGGAGGAGGGAATTGAACCTTAGCTTTCCTAGAAACTGCTTCGGCAATTGATCTAGCCACTTAGCTTCTTTAGTACCTTAAAGCGGATAACCGATAGAGGGAATTGAATCCTAGCTTTCCTAGAAATTGCTTCAGCAATTGATCTAGTCACTCAGCTTCCTTAGTACCTTAAAGCAGATAACCGATAGAGAGAATTGAACCTTAGAAACTTTCCTAGAAACTGCCTTAAAACCTTTCCTAGAAACTGCCAAACTTTCCTGGAATTTGCCAAGAGAAAGAAGGAAAGATAAGGGAGAGAAAGAAGGGAAGAAAGATTGAAAGGGAGAAAGAAAGAAAGAAAGAAAGAAAGGAAGAAGGAAACGTGCTCATTCTCTAAAAGTATCGTAATCTTGGTCTAGTTTTTATTCATTACTTTTGATCTGATTCAAAGAATGAAAGGATAAAAAGTAGATAGATTTGACAAAACTAGAGTCAAGATTAGTTTAGAAAGATTCTTTTAGTTGATTCTTTTAGAAAATTGAGAGGAAAAGGTTCAATGATCGATAAATTCATTGATTGAAAGTTTGTATATCATTTTGAATCAACAATCTTCAAATTAACTTCAATTCAAATCAATAAATCGACTTCAATCAAGAACTTCAATCAAGAACTTCAATCAACAACATCAGCAACAATCTCAGTTCTTCAATCAACTCCAATCAATAGCTTCAATCAACAATCAACAACTCCAACTCCAATCTCAGTCCTTCAATCAACTTCAATCAACAACTTCAATCAATAGCTTCAATCAACAACTCCAACTCCAATCTCAGCTCTCGATATTTTATCTTTATTATTTAAAAGAAATTTGGCGCCTCTAAGGTAAAAAAGCTTTTCTATTAGTCAGCTTTTCTATTATTTCTTCGTAAACCCATCTCCTCCCAATAAACCGTCAATTTCTTTTGATAAGTCTGGACTTTTGACAGCTTTCAAATTGTTAATCTCTTTATCATTACAATCATTGAGGAATTATGAGGAAGACACTCAAAATGGCGCCTCTTTGCCCAATCATAAGCTGATAGTAATGCCAATAAGCTCCGATCCATTAGCTGGGAAATGAGAACAGCTTGAGAACAGCCATCACTCAATTGTCCAATCGAAAGTGAAAGGAAAGATCTAGATTTAGAGATATTTTAGTTATCATAACAAAATCCAATCTTACAAGTAAAGCAGCTTTAAAAGCAGCAAGTAAAGCTTAAAAAACTGGCATCTCTAGAATCTCTAGAATCTCTAGAATCTTTAGAATCAACATCTCTAGAATTCACTTCAAAATATGGTACTTTAAATAATCATTTCAAGATTTTGCTTTGATTTTACGAAAGCTTTAAGAAATTCTAGTCATTGTTCAAGATAACTATTGAATTTTTTAAATTGAGGAAAGATTTGGGAGATTTTGTACTCAGATGTTCTTTCGAAACTTTTCTAAAAGTCTTTTCAACTGGATTTTGATGAAACTTTGAATTTTGAAAGCGTTTATAGATTAGAATCAAGGTTTAGTTGATCAAAATCAAAATTCTAAGAGAAAATCTAAGCGAAACTCTAAGAGAAACTGTAAGAGAAACTGTAATAGAAGCTCTAAGAGAAGCTCTAAGAGAAGCTCTAAGAGAAACTCTAAGAGAAACTCTAAGAGAAGCTCTAAGAGAAGCTCTAATAAAAGCTCTAATAGAAACTGTAAGAGAAACTCTAATAGAAACTCTAAGAGAAAGCAACTATTGCCCTTTATTTGAATCTCATTTTTGTCTTCTTCCTTCTCCAAAAGTAGATCGAAACATTTGACTCATTTTTAAATTATAAAGTTCACAATTTTATTCTAAGCTAAACGACTAAAAAGATTATCGTCTGGTTTGGAAAAAACACGAAAATTTAGCGCTCATTAGCGCTTTTTACTCGATTTCTTGGCAAGTTGCCTGAAAGTGTTATTGAAAAGAGAAAGAGAAAAGAGAAGAAAAGAGAAAATTTCGAATGTACCAAAATGATTACGAAAACTTCAGAGATCTCACTAAACTCTAGTTTGAAATGAAATGAAAAGGAAGAGAAAGAGAAAGAGAAAGAGGAAGAGAAAGAGGAAGAGAAAGAGAAAGAGAAAGAGGAAGAGGAAGAGAAAGAGGAAGAGAAAGAGAAAGAGAAAGAGAAAGAGGAAGAGCTTCAGGAAGAACTCCAAGGAAGAACTTCAGAAATCGGATTAAGATCAAATTAAGGATAAAGTCATGAAAAATCAAAAAAACTCTTTTAAAAATGAGTCACATTTCTGCAAAAAGGAAAACTCGTGTACTTTTGTCATTGTTTTAAATTTGATTCAAGCATTTCTTTCATTTTTTCCTTTTAAAAGTAATTATAAGTTTGAATGGAAGAAATGAAATGAATCGTTTAACTTGTAAATCAAAGAACTTGTAAACTTGTAAACTTGTAAAGTAATTATAAGTTTGAATGGAAGAAATGAAATGGATTTGACTAGTTTTTAAATTGTAAAGTTCACAATTTTATTCTAAGCTAAACGACTCAAAAGATTATCGTTTCACTTGTAAATCAAACAAATTTGTCAGAAAAATTTTCATGTAAACAAATGGGATTTTAAATTCAGTCAAAGATCAAGAAAATCTAGAAAACTATAAAATAAACAAAGAGTTTTTTTCAATTTTAAAACATGAATTTAGAATATGGATAAGTTTTCATTTGAAAATAGATCCTATCAACGTTTCTTTTTACTAATTTCCATTGTACAGCTTTAAATGAGACTTTTCTAGGTCAGAATTTTGAGAGAAATCAAATAGATTCGATTCAAGCAACGAATTTCAAGCATTCATTCAATTCAAGCAATGAAAAGTACTCGTACTGTAGTCCAGTAGTGAAAAGTACTGTTCACATTTGAGTTTAAGGTTAGACTTTGTAAAAAAAGGTTCTGATCGTTCCTTTAGGTTCTGATCGTTCCTTTCCTTTATCCTTCCTGTAAAAAAAGGTTCTGATCGTTCCTTTAGGTTAGACTTTGTAAAAAAGGTTCTGATCGTTCCTTTAGCGTTATTCGATTCCTCTTGTAATTCTGAGCTAGAGAAAGTTTCATAGAATTCCAGAGTTGAACCTGATAAAGCAACGAAGAGAACTACAAAGCAACGAAGAGAACAGATTAAGAAAAGGAAGGATAAAGGAAGGATAAAGGAAAGGATAAAGGAAAGGATAAGATTAAGAAAAAGGGAAATGGGTGTCCTCAAAAGGATTTATTCTGAGAAAACTCAAGAGATTTAAAAACTTTTTGAGAATTAGATTATAGTTATGGATTTGAATTGAAATTGTTTATAAAGATTGATTGAAAAGAAAGATTGTTAGCTGATTCTAAATCTAATTCGAATCTGGAATGCTATTGGAGAGAGATTAGGCAAGACTGGACAGGAGTTTAGTTAGCTGATTAGGTTAGCTGATTAGGTTAGCTGATTCTAAATCTAATGCTAATCTGGAATACTATTGGAGAGAGATTAGGCAAGACTGGACAGGAGTTTAGTCAGAATCCAAATCAACGCTTGCATCAACTGATAATAAATCCTTTTAACAACAAGTTAAAGGAAAGAAAAGAAAAGAAAAGATGTGGTATCCATTTCTAAAGTAAGATTGCTAGCTGAGTAAGCCTTGAGAAAAGTGGGCGGGGTTCTCGTGAGCCTCAACCAATCCCCATCCCCTTCTCCTCTTCTCCACTTTTCCCCAATTTCTCTATTTTATTGAATCGCTTTCTTTTCTCTTACATTTCTTTACTTAGAAAAACCGGTTACCGTAATCGAAGCCCTTAGGAAAGAAATTTGGTGGAAATCTTTTAATTTTCAGTCGCTCCATTTGACTTCAATAATACCACATCTCACGCACAATATAATACTGAAATTGCGTTTCTTAAGTGGTCTGGTTTTGGGGATTTCGATTGAAATGTTTCGTAGAGGGGAAATCAAGGGTATTTGTCTTGGAATTTGTCTTGAAATTTAGTGAAAAGATATTGAAAAGCTTGAGATCATTTGATCAAACCGAAAAACCGATTCGTTTTTCAATCGTCCGCTTTTCCATGGTTCAACGAATGGACGCTAATGAAGCAAGGACAAAGCAAGGACAAAGCAAGGACGAATGAAGCAAGGACAAATGAAGCAAGGACGAAGCAAGGACGAATGAAGCAAGGACGAAGCAAGGACGAGATGGAGCAAGGACTTCCCGAGCCAGTGAAGCCGGAGGATTGGCTGGTAGATAATTTCAACGCCGGTGCGAGGATCGGATTCGACCCGTCTCTTCATCGATTCGAGCAAGCCAAGGTAATGCTGGGGACGTTTCAACAGAGAATCGAATCACCGCCGTGGCCATTGAAACAAATATCGTTGATGGGTTTTGTTAGATGATGATGTTATACTGACCGACCTGCAGCTTCGAATGTTCAAAGCGTTCAAAGCTACCATCTTTTTCAATGATAAACCTTTCATTTTCAATTTACATTCAATTCAATTCAATTCAAAGCACTTACAATTAATGTCAAAATTAAAATCCTGAAGAAAAGCAATGGATTTACGATAATTTTACTTAACTTTTCACTTTGTTGAAGTGAAAAGGAAAAAGTGAAAGTGGTAAAAGTGAAATTTTAACGTAATTTTTAAACAATTTGAGTCATTTTAAAAGAAAAGA
>CAUEEP010000543.1:0-46553 GCA_958450365.1 Mesorhabditis belari | reverse complement strand
ATATGGGAACTGATAGCTGCAATGCAAAAAGTATTTCGCTGTCCAGAAACTCTGTTCTGTTCATGCTGCGTTCGTTCTGTGTTCATTCGTTATGTGTTCGTTCGTTTTGTTTTCCTTCGTTCGTTCTGTGTTTGTTCGTTCTATGTTCATTCGTTCTGTGTTCCTTCATTCTGTGTTCATTCGTTCTGTGTTCGTTCGTTCTGTGTTTGTTCGTTCCATTTCATTCGTTCTGTGTTCCTTCATTCTGTGTTCATTCGTTCTGTGTTCATTCGTTAATTATTAATTAATTGGGGATTAAAACAGTAATTGTACTTATCGTTGATGTCTTGCCCTATTAGAAATCTTTTAGATCATGGAATTATTCTACTAGATTCAAACCTGGATTTATGCAAAAGTACAAAAGAATTCTTAATTGTATTAAGCTGGCTGGCAGTCAAACCAATGCTTTCTCTAGACACCCTTTTCAGATCATAAAAACAGCGCCGGTTTGAGCTAACTTTCCGCTCGTTTCGTGTCCCTGCTCCTTTCCTGTTTACCTGCTTCCCAATTGCCCTCTTGAACACCTCACCTGAAGAGCTGTTTCCGGGAATCGGTTTTCCTTGCAAGGTCAACTTGTCTGCACAGTAGTACGAGGCGGCCAGCTGAAATTTTAGAGGATAAAATATGCAAATATTCATCTATGGTCGTCTAAGCCAAAACGTCTAAGCCGTTCGTTTAACATTTTTGGTCAATTGGGCAAAAAAGAGGTGAGCAAAGAGGTTTTGGATTAATATCAATGCTTTATCTATCATCGTCTTGGGGAAATGGTGAAGTGATTTGATTACTGGTTTCCACCGGATCACAATGCAATGTTTTTGCCGGCATAGAGCTCTTGGTCTTCCTTTGTATTTTGACCGAAAATTGGGGATTAAAACAGTAATTGTACTTATCGTTGATGTCCGAAAATAGCTTTTACCACAAAACGCAAGTCTGATAATGCAATGGGATAGAATCATCAAAAAATACATATTCCTTTAAAGCTAGACGGGAACTGATAGCTGCAATGCAAAAAGTATTTCGCTGTCCAGAAACTCTGTTCTGTTCATGCTGCGTTCGTTCTGTGTTCATTCGTTATGTGTTCGTTCGTTTTGTTTTCGTTCGTTCGTTCTGTGTTTGTTCGTTCTATGTTCATTCGTTCTGTGTTCCTTCATTCTGTGTTCATTCGTTCTGTGTTCGTTCGTTCTGTGTTTGTTCGTTCTATGTTCATTCGTTCTGTGTTCCTTCATTCTGTGTTCATTCGTTCTGTGTTCATTCGTTCTGTGTTCGTTCGTTCTGTGTTCATTCGTTCTGTGTAACTAGAATTATTAAAAAGTACTCAGTGAGTGATTCCCGGTACAAAGCTTGCATTATATCAAGCAGTTCCATATTTGTATCTGCATCTCCTTTTAGGTGAATCTGTATGGAAATGCGAACATGATCTCCTATAATCCGTACGCTAAACGACTCTATACTTACGATCATGGTTATCTCCTCACAATGCCTGCTCATTTACGATGGTTATCGAAATGAAATGAAAGAATTACTTTTTGCTATAAATTTTTGAAAAAAAATTTGAGACAAACATTTTATTGTCACACTCGATTTCTGACACACAAAATACAATGGGGAAAAGAGGCTATAAACAAAAAATTTCAAGAAAAATTATACTATAAAGAGGTAAAAACGTAAACCACATGTAGCTGGTTCAGTAAAGCTTTACAACAAAAATTCTATTACTTTTTTTGATAAGAAAACTGTTAAAGTTACAACCACCCAAGCACCGGCCACTGATTATTTACGTTTTTAGCTTTGCTATTAAAACTGTGAACTGTTTCAAAGCTGATCACTCAACTACAGTTATTGTTTCATCTGTGCTTGTTGAAGTGTTATCGTTGAAACTTGTCTTGTCTCATCCATTCCATTTGTTCTTTCTTCAGATGTCTCAATGATTGGTGAGTGAAGCATTCCTAAAAGTTCAGTTAAATCTTTAACAGAGAGATCTTTTAACAGAGAGATCTAACAGAGAGATCTAACAGAGAGATTCTTGAAGAATTCATTGTCATCGGTCTTGAATCTGTCATCTGTCATTTTTATTTGAAACAACCTTGAGTACTGTGCACGCATTGATCGGTTTGAACTCGGTGGCGCCCATTTCATGAAAAATAATCTCCAAATTATTTGTCCGCGTAAATAAAAGGCATCGACGACGATACTAAAGACAACTTTTCTGGATAAATTTGTCTAGCAAAAACTGAACTGAAAATCTTTCCTTACCTGATAATGTCGATTACACTCATGTTTCAATTGATGAGCCAATTTTCTACGGCTTGACACCTAAATTGGTTCAATTCGGTAAAGATAAAGATCGGTAAAGTAAAGAGGTAAAGTAAAGATGGCACCTGTTTAAAGAAATGCCCGTAAACGGTTTTCAAAACGATTTGACACGCCTCACATCGTTCACTCGGCGTCAACGAGTCGGCTTCTTGTGAGCTCTAAAGTGAGGCTATAATTGAAGGATTTTAAACTAGTATTGCCATTGGCTAACATTAAATCTTAATAAGGGGGCTTTTAAAAACTTTTGGATCAACAAAATTTAGAAAAGAGTTCAGAAAATTACCGAAGATTGGCTTACAACAGTCGACACAGCTAGTAGAAAGGTACAGAAAATTGGGAAGAAATTTCCGGGAATCGATTTCATAGAGATTTTCCCTGGGTGTGTGCCTTGCTTTGATGATTGAAAATTGGGGAGAAAAGAGAGAGAAAGATCAGTTCAGTACGGGGGGAGGAAGAAGAGAGGAAGAAGAGAGGAAGAAGAGATCCACTCACAGTCCAATCTCTCGTCATTTTCATTTTTTTTCCATTAGAAAAAGTAAAAGGAAAACTTTTGTAAGAGGATTTAGCAAGTTCAAGGTCAAGTAACTGGAATTTGAAGGACAACAATAACAAGCTTACAGTAGTAAAGATGCTAGATGATAATGATGTTAAAGATGCTAAAGATTACAGTAGTAAACTTATCGATTGACCATGTTCTTATCAACATTTTGCCGTAAATTGAGCTAGCTACTAATACAATTAACTCAATGAAAACCTGGAAAATCGGCTCTAGAATGACTGTTCTGCTCTAGGGTCCAAAGAGCCAAAACCCAAACTTTCAATTTTTCTTCTCAAAGATTATCTTACTGGACTTGGTGGATATGCGCCATTCGCACAAATTGGTACCAAATCGACCTGGAAATCTCAAAATTTAAAGCAACTTAAGGAAACGCACTTGAAAAGTCACTTCCGATTGCGTAGAAATTGCGAGCAAAAGTAGGAAAATGTTCACGGTGAGGAGCATTTTTTGGCAAATCACACGATTTTAGATGAAACGTATTGCTCGGATCCTCAAATAGTGGCTTTTTATGGTAACACATAATGAAATTTCACACAATTTTCTATTTTTATTTCATCACAATCCTTTCTTTTTTGTTTTCAGCTTGCTGAATTAAGTTTTCCCGACTTTTATGATGTGATCTTCTATTTTTGTCCGTTATTTTCTGTTCTATTTTGATACATGCATCTACAGCAAACGGTGAATTAGAAACAGTAAATCGACCATAACACAAACGATTTTTTCTATTGAAAAACCCTATCTTTTTTTACAAAATGATTCTCACGTGTTTTAAAAAGCGCTTATTTTGAGCCATTTCAAGAGGCAAAAAAGAAAAAAAAGTTAAATTGTCAAATTCATAGAAACGATTTGATCCCTGGCTAATATCCCTAGCTAATAAAAAAAAAATAATGAGTAAGAGATACAAATACATAGTACTCACATTGTACTGTTGTACAGTAACTTGTAACTAGCTGACCAATATTTATTTGCTCCTTTATTTATTTGCTCGTTTTTTTGTCATTTCAATAAATTTTTCACAATCGAGACAATAAATCGACCATAACACAAACGATTTTTTTCTTGTATATTTCAGAGATCTTGTATATTTCATTCAGCAATAGACTACTGAAAATTTATGGCATTTATGGCAACCTTAAACTTCTAACTTCTTTCTTTTCACCTCAGGTTTTGGTTTCTTTTCTAAGATCCTCATGAAAATGTCGTCAGAGTGAAATTCTTTTCCATAAGCTGAGAAGACAACGGGCGCAATTAGGATAGTCGAGATACAGATCATCCCAGTCACAATGGCTGCCGTTTGACGCATTTGGTAAACCTGGATGGATGGAATGAATGGGTCAGCTGATTTGAGTTGATTTTAGATTTCTTTAATGGTTTAGTTTATCTTTTTCATCAAATCATTAGTGAAAAAGTTAACGACGACGCGCGTGTACTGCTAGTGTACTGTGAGAGTACTGCTAAAAGTGTACTACTAAAAGTGTACTACTAAAAGTGTATTACTAAAAGTGTACTACTAAAAGTGTACCGCTAGTGTACTGCTAGTGTACTGCTAGTGTACTTCTGGTGTACTTCTAGTGTACTTCTAGTGTACTGCTACAGCCTTTTCCCTCATTTTTACCCGTTTCACTTCCGGATGACAGATCGCCATGTATCGATCAAAACCTAGAGCTGTTAGGATGAAAGAGGAACAGATCTAGAATCATTGTTGGAGATGGTTGCTTTCGAGTTAAAACCTTACTCGAAAGCTCCAAAAGAAAGTAGACTTTACAAGCGAGTTGCCCGAAAATCCAATTCTCTAGCACCATCACTGAAATTTGAAGCAATCTCAAAAACTGTTTGAAGCAATCTCAAAAACTGTTTGAAGCAATCTCAAAAACTCATCTACCTGATAAATGAAATGGAATTGACATTGTGACCAAAAGATCGACTCCCGACAAAACGACCATGTAGACGAATGTGTTTCCCAAAGCAGTGACTGAGGATCTACTTGATCTTTGCAAAAATCTTTCATCTTTCTCTCAGTCGTGACTTCATCAAGAGTCATTAGGCTTAGGCTTAGGCATAGACTCAGGCTTGTGATCCTGGCCTATCCTTGAACAAAGTCTACAACAAACAGAATGCAGTTGATGAACTTAATCGGTATTTATTCCAGAACGGGTAGAAAGCGAGTAGCTGACATGATGGACGAGTTGTGTATCGAGATGATGTCGAGGAGTGAGGAGGCGCCGAATTGTGTTTGCCCGAGTTCGAAATAAATACCTTTTATTCACGAATCATTTGAAAAACCTTGAGAAAAACTAAATGGAGAGGTGTGCTTTGTGTTTGTAAATGGAAGCACATTCTTTCTAGAGCACTTGACCCTTTTCAATGTTGATTTTGATTGAAAAACAAAGTATCCCTTAAATTTCCCTTAAAATCAGTCAAAATTGAGGAAATAAACTCTATAAACTATAAATAAACTCTGCCTCGATCTCGATCTCTATGCCTCGATCTCGATACATAACTCGTCCATCGTGTCATCTACTCGCTTTGTACCCGTTCTGGAATAAATACCGATTATTCAAGTTCATCAACTGCATTCTGCTTGTTGTAGACTTTGTTCAAGGATAGGCCAGGATCACAAGCCTGAGCCTGAGTCTATGCCTAAGAGGGTACTTACTTCGATACTGTACTTTGGGGTACTGTACTTTGAGGAATTATGTCTCAGGAGAAGCACTATCCCGTCAACTATTTAAATTATTTAAAAATAGTACTTGCAAAACCCTGTTGCTTTGCTCATAGCTTTGCCGTTGAAGCTGTTGAAATTTGGATATGAAGATTTCTCCAAAAAAACTTTTCTCCAGTTTCTATGCGCCATGGTTGTCGATAGGAGACCGACTTACTACAAGACTTTTCGACTTAGAGACAAGTGAGGATAGAGAAGTCTGATAAAAAACACTTTTGCTTGATTTTTCATGGAAAATCCGACAGCTTCTCCTTGTCCTGAAAATTTGAAATCATTCATTTAAAACCTGTGGATTTTACATGGTAAAAAAATAAAGCCAAAATCTACTGGTTTTCCATTGGATTTTTTTGCTATTACTAAGCTAATTAAAAATTTGATTTTTAATTAATTTCAATTGTTTTTTGTATAACACTCAGCTTTGAGTCAAAGCTGAGTGTATAACACTCAGCTTTGAGCTTTGAGTTTAAACTAATAGTTTAAACTCAAAGCCAAGGTACTGTGCTGTAAAAAAATTGCTAAGCCCAGCATTTCCCTCACTAACCCTGACTCGATCGGTCGTTGCTTAATTAGGCCCTGAAAGCTATTCTTTGCTTAGAAGCTTTTTTTCTTTTCACTTACATCTCGATCCTTTTGCATGTCGAATGTAGTCACAAGATGCTTTGAGGATCGTCCCTTTGTTCAGCTTCATCTCTCTAAATTCGGCTCGTGACAACGCGAAGTAAATATTTAGAGGTATGGCCCAAAGTGTGACCGTGGCTATCCCTCATTCTCCTTCGGTACAAATTGTCGTCACTCGTGTCGTTGTGTTCGCGAGAACACACAAGTTTGTAATTCAAAGGTTAGCCAAAACTTTCCTTCTTTGATCTTTTGATTTTAGACTGAAAGTGCAAGTGTAAAGCCGGTTTCTACGGGCCTTTCTGCAGAAGACCGTGTCTTTTCGGTTTTTTATGAACTTTGGTGAGAAAAGTTGTCAAACTTTACATTCTATCTGTCTTTCCAATCACCTAACTAGCAAGAATCAAAGCAAGGCAAGCAATTTAGTGTGCAAAGAAATGTTCATGTCCAGATGGGACTCAATGTAATCCTTCTGATGGAGAATACTCGCCCGAATGCGCGCCTGGTTTTGTTGGAGCCGATTGTTTACGGAGCTGGAGAGCTGTTTTTAGAATTCAACTATTATTTGTAGACCTAGTTTTAGACATAGATTGACTCTTTTAAGTTTTCACTTGTAGCGTGCATTCCCGGTCGAGGAGCGTAAACATGGAGCGATTTGTGACTCAAAGAATGGAACCTGTGAATGTCCACCTGGATATTACGGAGCAACTTGCTCGGAAAGTTGGGCTTGTCGCTTTATAATAATTTGTAAGCAAACTATAATTCAACCATTTCTCTTCAGTTTGCCCCGCAGGCCGTTACGGGCAAGAGTGCATGCGCATTTGCAATTGTCACAATGGGGCCAAATGTAGTCCAGTAGATGGAAGGTAATCTTTCACAGATGTTATTAAGAATTTATCGAATCAATTGCGTAAAAATGTGAACATATGTGAACATAATGAAATTAGTAAATCTATTATCAAAAACTCCCGTTATAAGTCGCATAGTACAGTGTCTTTGAAAACAAATCCCAGCTGCACGTGTCAACACGGTTATACCGGGCAAAGCTGTGAGATTGGATGTCCTCGGGGTACTTTTGGAGACAATTGCTCAAAGGTGATCTATCTAAATCCATTTATGATTTCCCAAAACAATTTCAAAACATTCAGGCTAGCCTACCTATAAAACAACAATATTCTAGCAATGTGAATGTGTCGATCATATGACGTGTGATCGTGTGATGCAGTGGACGGGGAGTGCATTTGCCCGCCCGGGAAAAGAGGACAAGATTGCTCTGATAATTTAAATCTAAAAAGAATATCTAGCCTAAATATCTAATGTCTATGCTTTATATTCAAGACTTTATGACTAAAAATCTCTTCAGAAAACTGCTTTAAAGCTGCCTTATATGTTGTCGACAAGAACAAATGGCATCTTTCTACCCTTTTATGTCTTTCTATCTTTCTAACTTTCTATCTTTCTATCTTTCTATCTTTCTATCTTTCCATATCTTTCTAATCGATTCCCTAAGAAAGATAATCTTGAAAGATAATCTTGAAAAATAAGCAATGGCAGTTTCAGTCAACTCTTATAATTATAATTTTGATAATCCTTTCATTTAAACAGCTAAAACTTTCCGAACAAATGGATTTTTATATCTTTCTATCTTTCTATCTTTAGATGTTCACTGTGAACCACAAAGGCGCCTGGTTGTCAACTGTGAACTAATGGCGCATAGGTGTCCACTGTGAACAATAATAACGCCTAGATGTCAACTGTGAAAAGCAAAGGCGCCTAGTTGTCAACTATGAGCAAGCAAGCAAGTTGAACGAGAATCGCCCCTAGAAGTCAACTGTGAACAAATGGCGCCCAGTCCCTGTAAACAACAATTTCGCCAAGATTTCAACTGTGAACAAGACTCGCCCTATTTTCCATATCTTTCTAATCGAATTTCGAGTAGAAAGATATGGAAGGGTTTTAATTAGATTTTCTATCTTTCTACCTTTCCATATCTTTCCGATCGATTCCGTATCTTTCTAAGTGTCGCAAAATTGCTTGTTGTTTTATCATAAAACTCCAGCTTTCCATAAATCCGACCGCTTTTGAAAACTTTAAACTTTAAGCCCCTTTAAAGCTCCTTTATAGTCCCTATTTAGCTCCTGTAAAGCTTCTCTAAAGCTCCTATAAATCTACTTAATAAGAACTTACTCATCCACATGTTCCACGCGAACAAAATAGGGGTAGCTTGAATCTTTTGAATCCACTCCTTGATGAATCTTAAGATTTCTTGGGCCAAAGTTCTAAATTTCAAAGGTTTGTTTAAAAATGTTAAAATAAAAGTGCGTTGTGTTAAGTTTATTATTTGTGCAAGCTGACATACCCAAAAAGTTGGGTCCACGCTCGTTTTGCCGCAGTCAAACTCTGGAAAAGGAAAAATCGATCTAATAGGCTATGCTTTACTACCCCTTTTGGGTCCTTGGCTCTTGTTTATTCCAAGTGTTTGGATTAAATCTCGCGCCCTAGGGCAAAATCCGTCAATGCCGTTGGCTTCGTGATAGTAAAAAACATTTTCAAATAGAACTGTGTTATTGGGTCGAGAATCATCAACGATACCGGTCGTTCCAAAGTTCCCGAGTTGCCTTAAAATTTTTGCGGTTAAAATTACCGTAGCTCTAAGCAGAAAATCCTTAGCTCTAATCAGAAAATCCTACCCGTTTTTAGAAAAAAAGAGCAAAACTTTTTGGTAGCCCGGAGATTCCCTTCCGATTTTATTCAAATCTCCAAAGAGCCACGGAAGCTCATCTGAATGCGATGCGTAAACACATGTTAACTAATTGCCGACCATCAAATTATTTGACATTTCAAAAAATTAAAAACGCACGCTGATTTTGATTCCAAGATGGGGCCGCCAAAGTCGCGTTATAGGTGTAAACAAAAAGCGAAGGAGGCACCCTAGCACTTCTCAGTTTTTCGACTTCGGTGACTATGGGAACATGAAACACAAGGTCGGTCATTGACTAAATTGGATAAACATATTCCAAACTAGACTACGTTACGTTGACCACGACTTCAAACCAAAACCATTGTTCGGCTGTGATCGCTCCGTCTTGCCCATGTACTTTGCAAACAGATTTTCTAAATGATTTGGAAAAATTTCTTGGAAGCGACAGACCAAAAAACGCCCATTCGCCGGTGGTGAGGCCAATCAAAAAGTCATGTCCACGGCTTGATCTATCCATTGATTGGTGACCAGATTTGGGAAAGTAATACCCATCGGCAAACAAAACCCAATTTTTTTCCTGCTTTTGGAAAACGAGTAAAATCTTTCTCTAAAGTCTCGAAACGAGCTGGGTCAAGAGAATGCTAACGGGTAAACGAATCTAACCAGATCGATTTGCTCTAGCGCCTCCAGAGGGGCGTTTGCAAGGCATCTGTAAAGAAGCTCCTCAAAGTGCTTGTCGTAGGGGTCGTACAAGTTGGCGTTGCAAAGCTAAATGTGAGATTTTTCGCAACAAGGACGAAGGCACTTCTTGAGCCGCAGTGGCACTTGGGGACGCCGGACTTCCAGTCCCGTTAAAGCAAATTTCCAAAACACCTGACATCAGTATTACTCGCTTGAAAAGTGCTAAAGCTACCTTTTTATTTAAAAAAAGTAAAATGCCTTGTCACACATTTTCTGAAAGCTCTTTTCAAGGGCTACACAATGATAATATTAATATTTAGAAATACGGTATAGACAAGTGAGTTACAGACGCGGGAAAGTGACGATCTTTTTTAAAACATGAGATTTCATTGTCCAGTAGTGTAGATACGCGTAAAACCATTCTACTAAGCGAGTAAATAAAGATAGATAAAAGATACGCATTCTATGCACTCATTCTAGGAACTCGAGGAGATCTTGGCGAAGAATGGCGCCCACCAAAAAGCTTCCTCCACTCCCAGCCATCCCCTCCGCTCCTCGACCAATCAAACAGGAGATCGAAGAGAGTCGAAATCAAACCCCATGGGATCACTTGTAAGTGATCGCTTCTCTTCAACTCTTCTCTTGTCGAGAAGACTCACAATCAATCGGCTCCCGATTGGGTACTAAAAAATCAGCAATTCTTTTCGGAAACTAGTACTAGGACCCCTAAATTTATGTTTGTCCTTATTTTAGTCCTCATCGGGTTTTATGTCACAACTCTCTGACACGACGTCTGCGATGGCGATCGCCTCGCCGCTAGGATGTATTCACCATGGGTCCGATCAAGTCTTTGGCTCAAGTCCACAGTCATCAGACGCCACAATGGAGGTGGAGAAGTTATAGATATATCAAACAAGACTTTGTCTAATTATATTCTATTGATTGTTTACAGTATTCAGATAAAGTTAGTGTCAAATAGAAGCAGAAAGTGGTCGAATTTGGTTGCAAAGTAGAAGCTACAGTAGCTTATTGTAGAAGTAGTAGCAGTAGAAGTAGAAGCAAAGTAGTAGAAGTAGAAGTAGAAGCTACAGTAACTTATTGAAAAACAGTAGAAGATTACTGTATCAAATACTTGCCTTTTCTATTAGCTGGATACTGTAACAACCATTCAATAGCTTACAATTAGTTATTTAGTTTATAGTCAGTAAGTATTCAATATCTAGTTTCTAATAGTATTTCTAAATAGTTCCAACATTTGCCGATGCCGCCCCGACAGCCACAAAGGGACGCACCACGGGCCATTCCCCGATTTGATCATCGAGTCGTGTCTTGAGGTAGAATTGAGATAATAGATAAAAACAATATATCATTCTATTTAGGGCCCGTCGCCAAACCTTGCCGCCAGTCAGATGAGCGCCGATATCTCGTGGGATCCATCGAATTTCAGGTATGATGAAAAGAAAATGGGATATATTGTATCCAATGTACGATACTTTTGTATTACGAATATGTACGATACTTTGCTCCCTAGAAGTCGAAAATCTTGATTAAGCTTTGTTTAGATCATCCTGAAGCTTCAATGGGCACTTACCACAGGCTATACAGTCAATAGCGTTTAAGTCCAAGGATACTGTAGCTCAAGAGTACTGTAGCTCAAGGATACTGTAACCCTAGAGCACAACAGTCCAAGAATACTATAGCTAGGGATATTGTAACCTTTGAGTACTGTAGTCCGAGATACTGTAGCTGAATATTTCTTGTATGTTTATGCAGTATGTTTAGAAGTTGTTTCCAGGGCCCTTGGGGAGCATTTGTCAAGCTATTTAGAAGATATCGGATATTTAGAGGATATCTAATATTTCAATTTTCCCCTAAAAGTCTCAATTCTTCGATTTTCAGCCCCGACGGGAACACCCAGCCGATGCACGCCAATCAAGGAAGAAAGCAAACGGCATGTGGAATGGCTCAGCATTCAGTTTAAAAGACTCAGACTCACTCAGGGACCCGAACTCGGGTTGTTTTCCCACCGATTGAGCCATTTCTTCCCTTTCTCCCACCATTCTCTCTCGGGTCCACAATCAACAGGAACGATTTTATTTCTTTTTCATTTCTTTTTGTCATTATTTTGATCATTTGATTGGTTCATTTGATTTTATTGGTAACTCTGGATCGATTGGAAAATCATCCTCACATCTATCATTGGATATCTCAAATTTCCATACAAGTTAACAGATGTTTAATTGACGCCTGGCTTAGCCTAGGATCCTAGTCTGACTCCATTGAAGCATTGGAGGCTAGTCTGACTCCATTGAAGCATTGAAGGCTAGTCTGGCTCCAGCCTAGTCTAGCTCCAGCCTAGTCAGGCTCCAGCAGCCTAGTCTAGCTCCAGCAGCCTAGTTTGGCTCCATCAGCCTAGTCTGGCTCCAGCCTAGTCTAGCTCCAGCAGCCTAGTCTAGCTCCAGCCTAGTCAGGCTCCAGCAGCCTAGTCTAGCTCCAGCAGCCTAGTCTGGCTCCAGTAGCCTAGTCTGGCTCCAGCCTAGTCTAGCTCCAGCAGCCTAGTCTAGCTCCAGCCTAGTCAGGCTCCAGCAGCCTAGTCTGGCTCCAGCAGCCTAGTCTGGCTCCAGTCTAGTCTAGCTCCAGCAGCCTAGTCTAGCTCCAGCAGCCTAGTCTGGCCCCAGCCTAGTCTGGCTCCAGCAGCCTGGTCTGCCTCCAGCCTAGTCTACCGTAATCCTGATCTGTTTGACCTAGGCTGGCCTAATCCATCCAATCACCGATAAATTTTCGTTATACTTATAATTTCGCTATCAACTACATATGATTATTTTGATTTTCATTATTGATCATTATTTTGATTGGCTCCAGTAGCCTAGTCTGGCTCCAGCAGCCTAGTCTAGCTCCAGCCTAGTCAGGCTCCAGCAGCCTAGTCTAGCTCCAGCAGCCTAGTCTGGCTCCAGCCTGGTCTGGCTCCAGCCTAGTCTGGCTCCAGCCTAGTCTGGCTCCAGCCTAGTCTAGCTCCAGCAGCCTAGTCTAGCTCCAGCCTAGTCAGGCTCCAGCAGCCTAGTCTAGCTCCAGCAGCCTAGTCTGGCTCCAGTAGCCTAGTCTGGCTCCAGCCTAGTCTGGCTCCAGCCTAGTCTGGCTCCAGCCTAGTCTAGCTCCAGCCTAGTCTAGCTCCAGCAGCCTAGTCTAGCTCCAGCCTAGTCTAGCTCCAGCCTAGTCTACCGTAATTCTGGTCCAGCAGCCTGGTCTGCCTCCAGCCTAGTCTGCAGTAATCCTGATCTGTTTGACCTAAGCTGGCCTAATCCATCCAATCACCAATAAATTTTCGTTATACTTATAATTTCGCTATCAACTACATATGATATGCTATTTGTGGCCTGTTCGTCGATTCCCAGTGTGCGTGCGTGTGTGTATTTCCGAAATTCCTTTTTTGATAAATCCCCTTCGAATCAATTCATCATCATCAAAAGCAAGAACAACAAACCGTGTACATTCTATCCCGTGAATTTGCTGTTCTATTTCAAATTTCATTTTACTATTCGAGTCGTAAATTATTCCTTTTATACAAAAATTTCCATTATGCCTTGTGTTTTTTTCTCTGATACGTTCAAAAAAAGCTGAGAAATTTCTAATAGGCGCATATGTTTCTTTTTCGAGTTTCTTTTCATTTTCTTTTCATTTTTTCATTTTTTTTATTTTTGGGGATTTTAAATGCGGTTTTTTTTGTTTTGTTTACTATGTTTTATTTGTTTTATTCATCAAATGTGAAGGTGATTTGGGATTTCGACTTTACTCTTTCGAAAATTGCAAAGTACACCTTCTGGCACAGCGAATTCTTCATAGTTTTTTTTGTTTTATAAACTGCTCGTTTTTGCAAGAAGACTAGTGCACGAGAAGTAGTGCGTTTACGAGCACAAAATGAAGCTGAAGGCGAATTTACAGCTATAGAAAGATTCTAAGTGCTATAGAAAGAAGAGCTATAGAAAGATTCTCCATCTAACGCGTTTGGCACTGATTTCAAACTGTAAACTCATAATATAGTTTACAAGTATTGCTTTTACTTCATAAATTATCTAGATCACAATCCCAAGGTCACCCTAAAATTGATGATTCTGTATATTTATGGAAAAAAAATGCTTCTATTAAAATTGCTTTGTGTGAAAGAAACGACGAGGCCGGGCGGAGAGACAGGCAAAGTCTGCAATCATATTCATGCAATCATATTTCATTCGTTTGACTGTCCTTTCAGCCGGTCTAAACGTCCCAATTGATTCGCATTCACCCCCGTTCCCTAATTCTGAATTCTATATAGGCATTCGCTTGTCTCATCCCTCCTCTTCCCTCTCTTCCTCTTCCCTCATCTTCCCTCGTCTTCCCTCTCTTTGCTTCCCTTCCCTCCTTCCCCAATCCATTCATCCATTCGATTCTTTTCTTTATTTCACAACACTGTATATAGACTTGGCTTTTGTGAAATAAAACTTTTAATTTTTCAAGATAACCGAATACACAGTTACACAAATCTAAG
Organism: Mesorhabditis belari; assembly: GCA_958450365.1. Classification (NCBI taxonomy): domain Eukaryota; kingdom Metazoa; phylum Nematoda; class Chromadorea; order Rhabditida; family Rhabditidae; genus Mesorhabditis; species Mesorhabditis belari. The sequence goes on along the minus strand of CAUEEP010000543.1, from coordinate 32,401 downwards.
AGCAAATGACTGTACTCTACAGAATTGGATGGAATATCGTAAGCCGGTCTAAATCTTCACGATTGAGAGAATGTGATCAGATCCAGCTGTGATATCATACCAGCTAGTCAAGCTTACAGTAATCTCGATGACTACGGTGGAAAATATTTGGTACTGCGAGGCAGTAGCGTCGCGTAACTTGGTTACGGATTACGATGGTTTTCCATTGGATTTTACGCATGACGTGTTCTTTTAAAGTGCATTCTATTCGATACCCATCCCCTTTGGCACTCCAACTTTGAGCTCAAATATCTTAATGTTGGACTAGCCAATTTAAATATTCTGAATATCATCGGATGCATATGTAGATCGTATTGCCGTTCCTCCTTTTTCCTGTCCCGCTTACCGTACCTTTCCCCATTCGTGTCTTTTCTTGCCTCCGCGTCACCTGCTTTCCTTCAGCGATGGGCAACACGAGAGCTTCATATCCTATGTGGTATCTGTCTGTTTGTATCCTGTTTTTTCGGTGTCCTCTCATTTTTTCTTTAGATCAAAAACAAATGCGAAAAAGAGTCAATCCAAGTTCACGTCACGTCAATCTTCAATTTTCACGCCAATCCAAGCACTCCTTTCACTAATCTTTTCCCTTTCGCTAATCTTTTTTCTTTCAATAAGCTTTGATTTGTTCAGCAAAGCTTTGATTTGTTCACAAAGCTTTGATTTATTCAGCAAAGAACGCAAAACCCAATACTAGATTCTTTCTTGTTGTTGAAAATCAATAACATTCAAATCTTGATCAAGTGTAGGCTGGTCAATCAATCAATAATTTGTTCAAAAAATTTCCAGCTCTCAGATTTATTTTGGAAATTATTTTAATTCTTTTAATTGAGATGCTCAGCTCATTCAGGAATTTTTGTAAAAAAACCTTTGCAAATCTCATGATGCTTTCTATTTTGTGCGCTAACCTATCAAAATAAACTTTTTCTTTTCTTCATTTTCTTGTCTTCAAATCTTCATTGTCAAGTCTCCAATAGATCACAAGATTCCCCCAAAGATATAGTCAAAATTTCTTGATTTGTTCAGCAAAGCTTTGATTTGTTCACAAAGCTTTGATTTGTTCAGCAAAGAACGCAAAACCCAATACTAGATTCTTTCTTGTTGTTGAAAATCAATATTAGTGTTATACATTTTCTGAAAAGTCGTCACCTGCTTTCCTTCAGCGATGGGCAACACGAGAGCTTCATATCCAAACAGGAACGAAACAACTTGACTTGTGTGCTTTTTGAAAATCTGTTATTGTCGCAAAATTCGTACTTTCTGAACTTCGTACTACTTCGTACTACATTTTCTGAAAAGTCGTCACCTGCTTTCCTTCAGCGATGGGCAACACGAGAGCTTCATATCCAAACAGGAACGAAACGACTTGACTTGTGTGCTTTTTGAAAATCTGTTATTGTCTCAAAACTCGTTAAAGATTGGCCCGATTCGCCAAATTCGTGCAGGTCTCCGCCTCGATTCGATCGATGATCGTCCAGTTCCGCTACATTTCGGGGTAATAAAGCTTTTCCTGAATTGATAAATTCCAGATTTTTCCTGTGATAAAGCAAGATTCCGTTTCAGAGGTACGAAGTGGGACAGCGACCATCTGGAAAAAAGATATTACATCCCCTTTTGCACCCCAACTTTGAGCTCAAATATCTTAATGTTGGACTTTTCAATTTAAATATTCTGAATATCATCGGATGCATATGTAGATCGAATTGCCATTCCTCCTTTTTCCTATCCCGCTTACCGTGCCTTTCCCCATTCATGTCTTTTCTTGGCTCCGCGTCACCCGCTTTCCTTCAGCGATGGGTATCCTATTTTTTCGGTGTCCTCTCATTTTTCTTTAGATCAAAAACAAATGCGAAAAAGAGTCAATCCAAGTTCAGGTCACGTCAATCTTCAATTTTCACGCCAATCCGAGCACTCCTTTCACTAATCTTTTCCCTTTCACTAAGCCTTGATTTGTTCAGCAAAGCTTTGATTTGTTCACAAAGCTTTGATTTGTTCAGCAAAGAACGCAAAACCCAATACTAGATTCTTTCTTGTTGTTGAAAATCAATAACATTCAAATCTTGATCAAGTGTAGGCTGGTCAATCAATCAATAATTTGTTCAAAAAATTTCCAGCTCTCAGATTTATTTTGGAAATTATTTTAATTCTTTTAATTGAGATGCTCAGCTCATTCAGGAATTTTTGTCAAAAAAAACTTTGCAAATCTCATGATGCTTTCTATTTTGTGCGCTAACCTATCAAAATAAACTTTTTCTTTTCTTCATTTTCTTGTCTTCAAATCTTCATTGTCAAGTCTCCAATAGATCACAAGATTCCCCCAAAGATATAGTCAAAATTTCTGTTTTTCCTTCCTTTCACCGTCCACAAATCTTTTGCATTCTTTTTCTCATTTCTCACTTTTTTAATCCTCTATTTTACGAAGCTTTTTTCTTCTATATTCACAAAAAAATTTGCAGAAGGATCGAATGGGTAAAAGAATTGTGGTGTCATTTTTCATCCTTTTCATCTCTACACAACATCTTTACAGAAGCAGCTCCACGAGTTTGTTTTAAATCTTAAAGAAATCGTTTGACGATAATGATTAAGTGGCTGAGTTTAGCTTACAATGATCTTTTAATCAATAAATCTTTGTAATCTTGGTAATCTTGTTTTACTAGCATTTATAACATTGAAATGACAAAAGCACAAATTCCTTTAAATAGGAAATGTTTTCCATTCACTTTTCTATCATTTCAACCCGATTTTAGTCTATTTTAGTCTTCCAAGTGACTTTAAGTGTAAAGAAACCAATTTCTTTGTAAAATTCGATAAAAACCTCTATAAAGGAATCGGTTGAACAGATATTCTCAAAATTCGGCCATAGTTGACATTGGCATTGACAATCATTGACAACAAAAGGTTTATGTAAATCATAAAACGCTTAAATTGGGTCTTCGCGCTGTCGCCTTTTTTTGACTATCCGACTTCATGCCTACATAAAAAACTATAGAATATAAACTTTATAATACTACACTAATGCTAAACTAAACTAATAATACTAAAAAAAATTTTCATAATATTTCTTGATTCTGTAGAAAATAGGCCTTTCTAATGCAGCAAGCATTAGATTAATTGATATTGGGTTGATGGAAAAGTTCTTTCCGGAAATTTGGGGAGTGTACCTTAAATTTGTCAAGTTTTGACGTTTTATAGCTTATGCTAAAGCTGAATCCAATACAGATCGATGGGTACAAAAGCCGCCTTGAGATATCTCTTTTTCTAAAAGATTTTACAGCTATTTTAGTAAAGTAAAGGCAGCAGAGCCAAAAAATGGATGTTTCCACGTTTTCAGAAAATGGCTTTTCGTTAGTTTTCCGTGCGAATTTGTTTCTCATTTCTAAATGCTAGTGGAATGATTTATATCATTTATAAATAAATCATTTATAGATAAATCATTTATATAAATACTTTATTCAGAAAGAAATAAAGTGCGAAAACGCATTAATAAAATCTATTATATTAGATAATTTGCATATCTAACTTTAATCGAACGAAAAATGAACCTGAGCTTGAACAAAACCCGAACAATCCCCAGGTCTTTCATTTGTTTTCCTCCAATCCTCCATCCAATACAATGGAAATTTCAAAGTCTAGACTCAAAATTGAATCTGTGACAATGCAATAATCTCTTCCCATTAGAAGCTTTCATTTTCTTTCTACCACAAGTCATTCCAGACGTGTTCCTTTAAATTAACACCTGTCTTTTTCTATACTTTCCATTACTGACGTCAATAATCTCTTCCTTTTTTCCTTCTTTTTACCATGTAAAATCCACAGGTTTTAAATTAATGATTTCAAATTTTCAGGACAAGGAGAAGCTATTGAATTTCACGAATTTAAGAGGTGGGTTTTTAGAGCAATTTTAATTTAAAATTTAAAGCAAATTAAAAAAGCAATTTGTATAAGAGAGTTTATTTTATTTGTATAAGATCTTATAGAGTTTGTATAAGAGATATTTTAAGATTTATTAACTTTAAAATATAGACGATTAAATGAAACAAGTTTCAGCTTAGTATTTTAAAAGTAAACAAAAACTAAAAATCTTTCAGTGTGTCGAGCAGAAAGATTTTCCACAGAAAAATGGGCTCCTTGTGCTTCGCTTAGAGTGAGTTGTGTGGTGCTAGATATCAGTGGTGCTTCGAAGGGTACCATAGCTTGTTCCGATATTAGTTGAGTAAGATAGATATTTTAAATGTTCCCATTCATCCTTTCAGTTCTTAATTGAGCTTCCAGCATCAAGATCTAAAATTAATGAATTAGGGATGTGGCATTCATAAAAATATAATCGCTGTATGCTTGACGAGGTCAACATTTGGTCGCACGTATTTTTTTCTGCCAATAAAACCCAATCAATAATTCAAAATTGCTCAATTTCCCATTTTCCATTCAATTATTGTTCTCTTTCGAACTATTGGCAGAGCCGTTGGCAGAAATAGCCTCTAAAAACTCGTTAAAGATTGGCCCGATTCGCCAAATTCGTCCAGGTCTCCGCCTCGATTCGATCGATGATCGTCCAGTTCCGCTACATTTCGGGGTAATAAAGCTCTTTCTGAATTGATAAATTCCAGATTTTCCTGTGATAAAGCAAGATTCCGTTTCAGTCTCGAGGAATCGGACAATAAGTGGTCAAAAAGCAAAATGAAAAAAGATGATTGAAATCTTTAAAGATAATCAATGACTTTTGCAGTCCTTCTTATAGAATCAGAGGAAAAGTTGAAAAAACTACAGAAACGGGTTTAAGAACAAGCATTAAGAACAAAAGCTAGAAGAAAAGGATAAGGTTGTAGAGTTGACATTGACAGAGATCTGTGACCACACATTTCAGAATCGGTGCATGGCCTTCACAATTCATCGCACAGGATCGGGGCAAACAATCGATCGAATCCCATTCATCGAACACCGCGACGACAACTCCAGCCATCGCCACCCATTCATCTGCCAATGCACAGCCCGCAACATGTTCGTTTTTGAAAACATTAATCTCTAATAATATTGAACTCTCGCCTTTCATGGTGATCTTTTTCTTCAATCTTTCTCGGTTCAAAGTCTTGATACCTTTGCTTACAATTATTATCGTGCTTGAGATGTACCCAGTGTCCTCAATTCTTCCTCCATTTTTTCCCTCCATTGGAAATTAGTTCCCTGGAAACAATTCATCTTCGTCTTAGAACAGAAATGGAGGGATATATGCTTTGGTTGATATATTGACGAGTCTGTAATAGTACCACAACCCCAGAATGACAGTGCGGAGTGTTGCGTAGTCTGTGCGGAGTGTTGCGTAGTCTAGCTTTAAAGGAAGGTGTATTTTTTGATCATTCTATCCCATTGCATTATCAGACTTGCGTTTTATAGTAAAAGCTATTTTCGGACATCAACGATAAGTACAATTACTGTTTTAATCCCCAATTTCGGTCAAAATACGAAGGAAAACCAAGAGCTCTATGCCGACAAAAACATTGCATTGTGATCCGGTGGAAACCAGTAATCAAATCACTTCACCATTTCCCCAAGACGATGATAGATAAAGCATTGATATTAATCCAAAACCTCTTTGCTCACCTCTTTTTTGCTCATTGACCAAAATGTTAAACGAACGGCTTAGACGTTTTGGCTTAGACGACGATGAATATTTGCATATTTTATCCTCTAAAATTTCAGCTGACCGCGTACTACTGTGCAGACAAGTTGACCTTGCAAGGAAAACCGATTCCCGGAAACAGCTCTTCAGGTGAGGTGTTCAAGAGGGCAATTGGGAAGCAGGTAAACAGGAGAGGAGCAGGGACACGAAACGAGCGGAAAGTTAGCTCGAACCGGCGCTATTTTTATGATCTGAAAAGGGCGTCTAGAGAAAGCATTGGCTTGACTGCCAGCCAGCTTAATACAATTAAGAATTCTTTTGTACTTTTGCATAAATCCAGGTTTGAATCTAGTAGAATCCCAGTGCCGATAATCCGGATTTCTACCGTGAAAAGAAGGACATTCACAATAGGAGTGAGTCCATTTCCCATTTCATTCATAATTATGAATCAAATCAGAGCACAAAATGATTTTTGGAATTGTCGATTTCTCTCTTTTTATTGATTCATCACTTTCTCGCTGAACAAATGCAAATGTTAATCATTCGTTGTCCGAATACGAAACATATATAAAAGAACTTCAGAAATGGACTAGAAAGAGTGTGTTTGAGCACAAAATACACTTGAAGAACACAACTTCTTTGAAACAACTTTGACTTTGAAACAAGAATTGAGTCTATTTTGATTATTTCGTCATTATTGCTAGCTTAAGTAAGCTAGCAAAAGATTTTTTTATTTTCGAAATCTCGAAAGACGACGAGACTTAAATGTCAGCTGCTCCTTAGGTGTGACAGCTGCTTGTTAGCTATGTCAGCTGCTTGTTAGGCGTTAAATCTTTCCATGTAGAGCTCCTATATCTTTGTGGGATGTGCTGTGGCCAGATATCTTTGTCAAGCAATTTTTATTATCAAAGTCATTATTATAAAGGTATCATGGTAAGCTTTCTGAGTGGTTTGATCCAATGAAAATTAACAATTAAACAGACAAACAGAAATTAAACCAGCTCCAAATTTTTGAATTCAGAAGCCCTCAACATTGAAATTTTAGCCTCAGTTTTTGAAATTTTCTATTTGCTACAAACACCTGAAGTTTTTGAGGCTTGTGATTTGCAGATTGAATTTGACTAAAATTAAGCTGATCAATTGAAAGCTGAACGTTCAAAGACGGTCACTTTCAAAACTAGGTGACATCTAGAAAAGAAATTAGTGAGAGAAGACTCTAGTACAAGAAGAAGTACAAGTACAAGCTACGAAGCTGAAGAATGGATAAAAGTAAGTTTATGCAAAGGTTGACAAAGATTGGATGGAGTCGAACTTCTCCAGGGAATAGAATTCAATGATCTGGATACCAATGAAAGCATTCTTTGGTGAATGATAATGTTTTAAATTTGGTTGACTGTTGTTGTAGCAAAATAGTCAAATAAATTGGCGTAAAACCTCTAATATACCTACATGTACGTTGATTTTTCAAATACCATCGAGTACCAAGATAATCACCGGATTTCTTTTGTTTTACAAAACTCGTAAACGCTTCTTGGCTTAATCAAATTTGTTTTAGTTGCAAAGAAGAAGTTTTCCTTGTCATTCTGCACTTGTAATTTCTTCTTTTAATTTTTTATTTCAAAACACCAACGATCCCAAAAACATCACTTTTCTTTTAGTGGAAAACGGAAAAGTATAAAAAACCCGCACAGGCTGTGGATTCTTTAGAGAAATTTTAAAACAAAGATGAGATATTTTGAATATCAAGTAAAATTGACAATGTTCTAGAAGAAAATAACAATTTGATTAAAGTGGATTGTAAAATTGGACTAGACGAGGAGTGGGACTTTGTAAGGACTTTGTCTAAGGCAAATTGGAACAAGATGAGAAGACACAGATTGAAATGCATGATGTTGGACTCAAGAATTAGGCTTGAAAGTGAGTAAGCTTAACCAGCAGACCATTTGATTGATGATTTTAAGGAAGCAAGTTGGAAATGTGAAGGATTTTGTTTGAATTCGGTTTAGAACTGGCTGTCAATTGGAGCACATCGTCGGGGTTTTCCGTGAATACGGATGTGACGGGATTTGCTCGGTTGATGGGCATCTGTAGAGCGAATCACATGGAATCTCGGGACCTCAGCGCCTAGAAATTGGAGATGAATAAAGTGTAGATGAACTTTGATTATCAACCGATTAACAGCTGGAGTTGCATTAAGTTTGATCAAGTTTATCTTAGCCTTATTGACTATCAATGAGCCGATAAAATGAAGGAATTGGCAAGGAAAAGTTGTTAAAAATCTTCCTTTTCGCAAAGGCATCCGAGACTCGAGAAGAAGCACATTCAGACTCTCGAAAAGGCACCAAAATCCACCATCAAGTTTGGGATTATTTTTTGGCATGACTAAGCACTCCTATTAGGGTGGTGCAAAAGAAACTGCCCGATGGGTATCAGCTCTCATTTATCAGAAACGAGCGATGCTAACGGCATTATTTACTATCAGCTCGGCATTATTTTTTATGTTTTGTTCGCTTATTTTTTTAGCAAATCTTAAAATATCTCTTATACAAACTCTATAAGATCTTATACAAATACAATAAACTCTCTTATACAAATTGCTTTTTAAATTTGCTTTAAATTTTAAATTAAAATTGCTCTAAAAACCCACCTCTTAAATTCGTGAAATTCAATAGCTTCTCCTTGTCCTGAAAATTTGAAATCATTTATTTAAAACCTGTGGATTTTACATGGTAAAAAGAAGGAAAAAAAGGAAGAGATTATTGACGTCAGTAATGGAAAGTATAAAACCGATTTTTTGAAAACGTGGAAACATCCATTTTTTGGCTATGCTGCCCTTTACTAAAATAGCTGTAAAAGCTTTTAGAAAAGAGATATCTCAAAAAGGTTTTTCTACCAATCGATCTATCTTGGATTCAGCTTTAGCTATAAAACGAGCTATAAAACGTCAAAATTTGAAAAATTCAAGGTACACTCCCAAAAATTCGGAAAGAACTTTTCAACCCAATATCAATTAATCTAATGATAATTGCTCATTAAGCATTCATCAATACTATTCTACTCTCTTCTAAGAAGTTGTGCATAAAAGTTTTGCACAACTAATTTTTGCACAACACAAGTTTTCCGTAACTCGCTATATCTTTTTTTGAGTCTTTCGAAAGGTTTGTGCTGGGAGGTGCAACGGAGTATGTAAAATTTTTGCTTATTAAAGACGGAAATCGTTTATAGAAGAAAAAGAAAAACACTATCGCAGGTGATCTGCCTCGTTTGATAAGAAAACGAATCGATACGCAACGAAACTGTAAACTGTTTTGGCGTTCTTAAAAACAGAACACTTCCGGCAGCAAATAATCGAGAATTTGTTAGGTTGGATAAACTCAGTTCAAACCATTAGCTTTATTCGAAAAAGGTTAAAACACTATCCCAATAAACCCATAAAATATAAATTAACATGTCAATGAGGTGCTTGCGATTGGAGGCTAATCGTCTTACTCGCTTGCTGCAGGGAGCCAGCCACGACACTTCTTTTCATCGCACCTATAAATTTTTCAAAACAGTAAACCAGAAAATGGAATCATCACTCACCAACATTTGGTCCTTCCTTTCTTTGAGTTCTTTGGCTTAACGGTTGTAGGATAGTAGTTAAGGGTGAGTTCCTCGCCTAAAAATCATCTCTATCAAGTAAAAAATTATTTGCTTACCCGGCTCAATATCACGCATGGAGTAGAGACCGATCCGAAAATCGTGTTCGGAATATTTATTCGTGATGACAAGTTTCGCTACCAAATTTGGATTGCACGAATGATTTATGAGTCTGGTTTCATTTCCGAGGCTTGTGGCGTCGATCACCAGGAATTTGTTGTCGAGCTTTGTGATTGCCGTCGCAAGACTGAATTGGTATTTTGTGTGTTTGTTTCGGCGTTTGGCTTCCGCAAAAGTGATCACCTGAAGGAACTTGATAAATTTAAACTGTGCGCGCCTCTCAAACCTCTCCGACGTATTCACCGACAAAAACATTCTTTGGAATTTTGAAAATTGTGCGAAGACCCCAGCCTTTCCTTCCTTCCCAAAATAGCACCAACGGTATCTGTCTCCCTTCCTGAATTTTTTTGATTGCTAATTTACATAAACAACAACCTGCAGCACTCGTTGACGACACATTACGGGGATCACATTTGCAATGCTCTCCACACTCAACTACTACGTCACAACTTTTGTTCCACTTTTGTAACTTTGTGCAACATGATGCTAAACCCTTGCTAAACCGCAAGCTTTGTTGCAGCCAAGATCGTTCGGACGAATATTCTTTAAAGTTTTCACAGCATCCTCAGAGTGGCGATTTTTGGTGATATACTAAACAAAAAATTATCAAAGCCATCCAAGGTTCAAGCTCAAAAAAGAAAATCTTCACCTTAAAGCGAGGCATCGCTTTCCAATCGCCTGACCAGTTTTCGATGAAAATTTTGGCTGCCTTTCCATCAATAATTGTGTTCCAGTTGAATTCCCTTTTAAGCAGTAGCCATCGCCATTTTGCATCTTTTAGCTGGAGGAAAAACCGGGGGGAAGCTAAAGCATAAACTAATTTCAACATTGAACTTTAAACTGACTCTTTTTGCTTATTGAGGAGCTTCTTTATCACTCGGCGGGCGACATTCCTCAATCGAGCAAATTTAAGCTAAATTTTTGTTGGAAATTGGTGACCACTCAAAAATAGCTATAACCATCGAATTTTCTTTGAAATCTAATAGATAAAATTATTTGTGTACTTGTATTAAAGGTGGTGAAAAACTGCTAAGTAATGAATAATTCGATTCCTTTCCAGTACTGTACTGCAAGTTCGCGAAGGATGGCTCAGGCTAAGCCCCATGGAGGGCTCGTCCCACTTACCCCGTCCCGGACCCGCTTAAGTGCACGAGCACGACCTCGCCCAATGTGTTATACTTTAAGACTAAAAATAAGTAAAAATTATTTTCCTTACTGTACCTTTTCTGGTGCTTTAAACTGTCTTCCAGAAACCCATGTGGACGCTTCAGATGAACAACCTGACCATTTGACAAGGTAAATATTCTAAAACTCATTGCTTGAATTAGTATCATAAAAAAAATTTTACCTTGCCACCCTTTTTCTGCATATCAGCTATATAGTCTACCTAAAATTTATTTAATATGAAATTTCTAAGGATGCGTTCTAGGATCCTGCTTCCCCATATAAAAAAATCGTGCTAAGCACCTTCATCAATACTCCATCCAATTGCTTCTGTACACGCTTGAATTGCGACTTGGCGTCGTTAGTAATCTTTCTGGTCGTCTTGCTCTTTTCCCGTTTTGTCAAACAATTCTTTTTACTAAGGCAACTTTAAAGTTATGCTTTCAGTTTAGACTGAATTTTATGATGGTTCTGTCATCAAATGTTAGAAGCCTAAAGGTAATCGGGTTTTGTGATTGTGGAGCCTATCGATGTTGGTCTCACCGCCTTTAGCGGCTGTGGCTCTGGGTGCTGCAGTCAGGCCCATACGCAACTTTGACACGGTGGCGGTGCGGAGCCAAATCCTGGGCTAACAATAAAAAGGCTAACTTAAAAATGTTTTCTGGTAGTCGATGTTATCAATCACCCTAGAAAACGCACATTGAAACATTTTTGGCTGCCCGTCCCCAACCGCCTTAGTTCCCAAGTTTTGAATGCAAAATTTAAAAGATAAATTTTTAAAACGTAGACTAACCGTTTGTAACATTGGATTTTGACGTCGCTTCTTTCCGGCAGCAGTCTCTCGCGCAGACTAAAAGAAAACAAATAATCAGTTGCCGGCACATAATCAACTGTGATAATTTTACCAAAATTAGGAACCGGAGATGGAAAAGCGTAAGCGAATACCTCATCTTCATCGTTGCTTCTATCGCTGTCCGCCGTTCTTTGTTCTTTCGCTCGTTGTCGCCGATGTACTCTCTTCTTGCCGGCTTTGCTGACAACCGGCTTTGACTCCTCTTTGACGCTTGACATGGATCTAAAATTAAAGCAAATCGTAAGAAAACAAGGAAAATAATGATCATAAATAAAGTGGCTGAAAAGACACGGAAATTTCAAAATCTGAAGAAAGAAGCAACCAATAATAAAATTTGTTTGGAGTAATAACTTAGCTTTTTGGATTTTTTAATCTTTTTCGTTATTGTAGCACTAGGTTATTTCGTTGCTAGGTGTTTAAAGTCCTGAGACCGTTGCATAACTTTTTTCACTTAGTTTCTATATCTTAGTTTCTAAGGAAAAGAAAAAGAGAAGACAAGAGAAGGCAAGGCAACATTTGCTGTCTTTCAGTGGATTTCTTTTTAGACTTTGAGAGTCAAACATCTAAATCGGAAAAGAATCATTTAAGTAAATTTTCGCTACAAGATGTTGCACCTTATTTTTGTTTTTTAGCCATACGTTTTATATTTTTTGTAGAAATCCTGCAACGTCGCATGTAATGAGAATCCAAAAATAGAGAGATTTATTTTTTGCAGTTTTTAATCTCAAGGCAAGGATGAAGTCCGCAATTTACCTGGCTGCCTAGCAACAGTCCGGTTCTAATGTTTGCTATTAATTGGGGACTTTTTGTTAGTCTAAAAAGTTGGCCGAAAATTCTTTGAACACTTTGTCATAAATCTGTTTTTTAAGCTTATGAATTGATTAATAGTTTGCTTCAAATAGAAGATCTTTATTGCTATAAAACGTATAAAAGATACCAAGGGCGAGAGAATTTGAACCGAGAAACATTGAAGAAAAAGATCACCATGAAAGGCGAGAGTTCAATATTATTAGAGATTAATGTTTTCAAAAACGAACATGTTGCGGGCTGTGCATTGGCAGATGAATGGGTGGCGGTGGCTGGAGCGGTTGCTGTCGTCGGAGTGTCCGATGAATGGGATTCGATCGATTGTTTGCCACGATCCTGTGCGATGAATTGTGAAGGCCAAACCGATTCTGAAATGAGTGGTCATAAATCTCTATCTCGAAGTGGACTTATATTCTCGCTTAAATTGACATAAAAGTCTTCGCGCTGTCGCCTTTTTTTGACTATCCGACTTCATGCCTACATAAAAAACTATAGAATATAAACTTTATAATACTAAACTAATGCTAGACTAAACTAATAATACTAAAAAAAAATTTTCCTAAGATTTCTTTATTCTGTAGAAAAATAATAGGCCTTTCTAATGCAGCAAGTATTAGATTAATTGATATTGGGTTGATGGAAAAGTTCTTTCCGAAATTTTGGGAGTGTACCTTAAATTTGCCAAGTTTTGACGTTTTATACTTATGCTAAAGCTGAATCAATACAGATCGACGGGTACAAAAATTGTCTTTAGTTATCTCTTTTCTAAAAGCTGCCAGAGCATGCCCCAGCCGAGTGTCCAATATGTATTTGGCTTGAATCATTTATAGATAAATATTTATATAAATCCTTTATTCAGAAAGAAATAAAGTGCGAAAACGCATTAATAAAATCTATTATATTAGATATTAATTTGTCTTCTTTATTTCTCTAACTTTAATCGAAGGAAAATATCCAATCGATTGGCCTTGTATCAGAGCGGTTGATTTGTGTAATGGAAATCGAGATTGTCCAAATGGTAGAGATGAGGAACCGGACATGTGCATGTTTCATTCTTTGGTTCGTTTTATTTAATGCTAGAACTTTAAACGAATGTCTGTAATGGTAGTCCAGTTAAAAGCCTTTCCTGGTGTTGGAATCCAGTTAAAAGCCTTTAAAGGGAAGATTTATCCATTTAAATTTGTATTTTTATGATTCAAATATTTAGCTTTAAAGTAAAGAGATTTCATCGAGCTTTCAAGCTTTTAAACTTTCAAAACAAACATAAAAATCTCAATTTTCAGAATCAAGGATCATTGCGTCAATTGCAGCTGGACTTTTTGAGATTCAGTGAACACCCTCTGAATTCGTGAAAATGAAGTCTGAGCCATATACGGGTGAGTTTGAAGGTAAAACAACGACGACAATAATGATCAATGATTGACGGATTATCAACAAATCTATAAAAAGCCCAACAAAATTATTAAAACCCTAGGGTTTAAGTTAGGCTAAGCTAAGACTCGGCTGCACCAGGAAGAGACAAGCAGCTCAAAGAAGATCCAAGGCCTGGCTCTAGCTTTGTCTGGTTTACAGGGAAAATCCAGTTAAAAGCCTTTCCTGGTGTTAGAATCCAGTTAGAAACCGTTCTTTGTTAGAATCCAGTTAAATCATTCACTTTAGATAAACTCCAGCTAAACTATCAAAATTTAACTGAAAACATTTACAGAATTCGACTAACGTTTGGAATGATCTCCTTTTTCACCTCGAATTACTCCAAATCGGCTCTCTTACTAGAATTCATAGAATTGTTGCTTTCTCGGTCTAGCAATGATACATCAACACGATCAGGTGAGAAGAAATATGATTTAACAAACAAATCATATACCCTTATCTATCTTTATGTCTACCACTACCAGCTAGCTGCTTACAGTTTTTTCCAGGAGAGCCTTTGTGACGAGATTTACTAGTATATAAGAATCAAGATTTTCTTTCTCTCTGCACAAAAAGATTTTTGGAATTGTCGCTTTCTTTCTTTTTATTGATTCATCACTTTCTCGCTGAACAAATGCAAATGTTAATCATTCCTTGTCCGAATACGAAACATATATAAAAGAACTTCAGAAATGGACTAGAAAGCGTGTGTTTCGAGCACAAAATATACTTGAAGAATACAACTTCTTTGAAACAACTTTGACTTTGAAACAAGAATTGAGTCTATTTTGACTATTTTGTCATTCTTGCTAGCTTAAGTAAGCTAGAAATTTTTTTTTTATTTTCGAAATCTCGAAAGCCGACGAGACTTAAATGTCAGCTGCTTGTTAGGCGTGTCAACCTTAGGTGTGACAGCTGCTTGTTAGCTATGTCAGCTGCTTGTTAGGCGTTAAATCTTTTCATGTAGGGCTCCTATATCTTTGTTGGTGTGCTGTGGCCAGATATCTTTGTCAAGCAATTTATATTATCAAAGTCATTATAAAGGTATCATGGTAAGCTTTCTGAGTGGTTTGCTCCAATAAAAATTAACAATTAAACAGACAAACAGAAATGAAACCAGCTCCAAATTTTTGAATTCGAAGCCCTCAACATTGAAATTTTAGCCTCAGCTTTTGAAATTTTCCATTTGCTACAAACACTCGAAGTACTCCGTCCCAATCTCGTTCAAACTTACTAATAAAATATTTGTTCAATGGTGTTTTTTGACACCCCGGGACGATCGCCACAAACAGAGTGTACTGGAGTACATCGCAGGCACCATCTCTACCGAAGGCTCTTTGCGAATCCAAAGTACGGCTAAAAAGTTCTCTTTGTGGGTCAAAATCATGTCCGAAAGTTGAATATAAAATGGCATTATTTTGTCATAAGCTAGATCTTCTATCTTAACATTTCTCTTTCAGTTTCTACGTCATCGGCGAGCTCTCGGAGGAGTCAGTTTGTCACTACTTGACGACGACCGTCGACGAAGTTATTGCTGATCTATTGGAAAGCAAATGTATCACGTTGGATGAGCTACATCATTTCTACAATATAAGTTGGAGTATCTTGCATTTTTGTATTGAAAGTTTAGATGAGGAACATCACGGACAAGCTGAACCAAGATAAGGGACGCTTGCGATTAAGAAGTATTAAAATTTGATAATTTGATTTGCCTCTGCGTCACCTGCTTTCCTTCAGCGATGGGCAACACGAGAGCTTCATATCCTATGTGGTATCTGTCTGTTTGTATCCTGTTTCTCGGTGTCCTCTCATTTTTTCGAAAAAAACCCGAAAAAGATCCAAGCACGTCACGATTGACGTCACGTCAATCTTCAATTTTCACGTCATTCCAAGCACTCCTTTCACTAATATTTTCCAAACGATTCTGCAATCGATCCTTTTTTACTTAAAATTTTAGAGATTTCTTTGATTCGTTTCTTATCAGTGTATTTTTGAAAAGAAAAGGAAGGCAAAGAGAAGAGAAATTAACGAGTGAACACAAGAATGGAACCACAACATCTCGGTCTAGCAATGATACATCAACACGATCAGGTGAGAAGAAATATGATTTAACAAACAAATCATATACCCTTATCTATCTTTATGTCTACCACTACCAGCTAGCTGCTTACAGTTTTTTCCAGGAGAGCCTTTGTGACGAGATTTACTAGTATATAAGAATCAAGAATTTATTAAGATCGCTTCTGATATTCTGGTCTGCGTCTGGTTTAATTTAAATCAGCTCACAAGGGTTAGAAGATTTCTTATGCTTGCTATGAAAACAAACAGGAACGAAACAACTTGATTTGTGTGCTTTTTGAAAATCTGTTATTGTCTCAAAACTCGTTAAAGATTGGCCCGATTCGCCAAATTCGTGCAGGTCTCCGCCTCGATTCGATCGATGATCGTCCAGTTCCGCTACATTTCCGGGTAATAAAGCTTTTCCTGAATTGATAAATTCCAGATTTTTCCTGTGATAAAGCAAGATTCCGTTTCAGAGGCACGAAGTGGGACAACGACCTCAAGTCTGGAGGAATCGGACAACAAGTGGTGCGTGCTTGTTGAAGACAAAGAATAAGGAAAGGGCTGATCTTTAAAGGATCTTTTTTCCATTTATCAATGAAATTCTAACCATTTGACATTTACCATTTGAGAAAAACAGCTCGGAAAATATTTGATTTTTTCGATGAAAAGAATCAAATGTTTATTATGGTAGTTTTTAAAAACACACATTTAACTAATATTTGTAAAAAGGAGCTCTAGGTCAAAAAATGCAAAATGCAAAAAAGATGACCTAAATCTTTAAAGATAATCAATGACTTTTGCAGTCCTTCTTATAGAATCAGAGGAAAAGTTTTGAAAAAACTACAGAAACAGGTTTAAGAACAAGCATTAAGAACAAAAGCTAGAAGAAAAGGATAAGGTTGTAAAGAGTTGACATTTAGAATATAAGTCCACTTCGAGATAGAGATCTATGACCACTCATTTCAGAATCGGTTTGGCCTTCACAATTCATCGCACAGGATCGGGGCAAACAATCGATCGAATCCTATTCATCGGACACCCCGACGACAGCAACCGCTCCAGCCACCGCCACCCATTCATCTGCCAATGCACAGCCCGCAACATGTTCGTTTTTGAAAACATTAATCTCTAAGAATATTGAACTCTCGCCTTTCATGGCGATCTTTTTCTTCAATCTTTCTCGGTTCAAATTCTCTTATATATCTTTTATACGTTTTATAGCTCCCTTTTATCCCTAGAATTCCCTTTTAAGCAGTAGCCATGGCCATTTTGCATCTTTTAGCTAAAGGAAAAACCCGGGGAACCAATACAGATCGATGGGTACAAAAACCGCTATCTCTTTTCTAAAAGATTTTACAGCTATTTTAGTAAAGTAAAGGGCAGCAGAGCCAAAAAATGGATGTTTCCACGTTTCAAAAAATGGCTTTTCGTTAGTTTTCGGTGGGAATCTGTTTCTCATTTCTAAACGCTAGTGGAATAATTTATATCATTTATAAATAAATCATTTATAGATAAATCATTTATAGATAAATCATTTATAGATAAATCATTTATATAAATACTTTATTCAGAAAGAAATAAAACGCATTAATAAAATATATTATATTAGATAATTTGCATATTAATTTGTCGTCTTTATTTCTCTAACTTTAATCGAACGAAAAATGAACCTGAGCTTGAACAAAACCCGAACAATCCCCAGGTCTTTCATTTGTTTTCCTCCAATCCTCCATCCAATACAATGGGAATTTCAAAGTCTAGACTCAAAATTGAATCTGTGACAATGCAATAATCTCTTCCTTTTTATCATTAGAAAGCTTTCCTTTTTTATCACAAGTCATTCCAGACGTTTTCCTTTAAAATAACACCTGTCTTTTTCTATACTTTCCATTACTGACGTAAAAAAACAATTGAAATTAATTAAAAATCGAATTTTTAATTAGCTTAGTAATCGCAAAAAAAATCCAATGGAAAGCCAGTAGATTTTGACTTTATTCTTTTTACAAGGTAAAATCCAAGGTTTTTAGAGCAATTTTAATTTAAAATTTAAAGCAAATTTAAAAAGCAATTTGTGTAAGAGAGTTTATTTTATTTGTATAAGATCTTATAGAGTTTGTATAAGAGATATTTTAAGATTTATTAGCTTTAAAATATAGACGATTAAAATTGAAACAAGTTTCAGCTTAGTATTGGGAACGAATGAGAGCTGATACCCATCGGGCAGTTTCTTTTGCACCACCCTAATAGGAGTGCTTAGTCATGCCAAAAATAATCCCAAACTTGATGGTGGATTTTGGTGCCTTTTCGAGAGTCTGAATGTGCTTCTTCTCGAGTCTCGGATGCCTTTGCGAAAAGGAAGATTTTTAACAACTTTTCCTTGCCAATTCCTTCATTTTATCGGCTCATTGATAGTCAATAAGGCTAAGATAAACTTGATCAAACTTAATGCAACTCCAGCTGTTAATCGGTTGATAATCAAAGTTCATCTACACTTTATTCATCTCCAATTTCTAGGCGCTGAGGTCCCGAGATTCCATGTGATTCGCTCTACAGATGCCCATCAACCGAGCAAATCCCGTCACATCCGTATTCACGGAAAACCCCGACGATGTGCTCCAATTGACAGCCAGTTCTAAACCGAATTCAAGCAAAATCCTTCACATTTCCAACTTGTTTCCTTAAAATCATCAATCAAATGGTCTGCTGGTTAAGCTTACTCACTTTCAAGCCTAATTCTTGAGTCCAACATCATTCATTTCAATCTGTGTCTTCTCATCTTGTTCCAATTTGCCTTAGACAAAGTCCTTACAAAGTCCCACTCCTCGTCTAATCCAATTTTACAATCCACTTTAATCAAATTGTTATTTTCTTCTAGAACATTGTCAATTTTACTTGATATTCAAAATATCTCATCTTTGTTTTAAAATTTCTCTAAAGAATCCACAGCCTGTGCGGGTTTTTTTATACTTTTCCGTTTTCCACTAAAAGAAAAGTGATGTTTTTGGGATCGTTGGTGTTTTGAAATAAAAAATTAAAAGAAAATCGTTGACAGGACCAGCAACAAGTGCAGAATGACAAGGAAAACTTCTTCTTTGCAACTAAAACAAATTTGATTAAGCCAAGAAGCGTTTACGAGTTTTGTAAAACAAAAGAAATCCGGTGATTATCTTGGTACTCGATGGTATTTGAAAAATCAACGTACATGTAGGTATATTAGAGGTTTTACGCCAATTTATTTGACTATTTTGCTACAAAAACAGTCAATCGATTTTAAAACATTATCATTCACCGAAGAATGCTTTCATTGGAATCCAGATCATTGAATTCTATTCCCTGGAGAAGTTCGACTCCATCCAATCTTTGTCAACCTTTGCATAAACTTACTTTTATCCATTCTTCAGCTTCGTAGCTTGTACTTATACTTTTTCTTGTAGTAGAGTCTTCCCTCACTAATTCCTTTTCTAGAGGTCACCTAGTTTTGAAAATGACCGTCTTTCAACGTTCAGCTTTCAATTGATCAGCTTAATTTTAGTCAAATTCAATCTGCAAATCACAAGCCTCAAAAACTTCAGGTGTTTGTAGCAAATAGAAAATTTCAAAAACTGAGGCTAAAATTTCAATGTTGAGGGCTTCGAATTCAAAAATTTGGAGCTGGTTTAATTTCTGTTTGTCTGTTTAATTGTTAATTTTCATTGGATCAAACCACTCAGAAAGCTTACCATGATACCTTTATAATAATGACTTTGATAATAAAAATTGCTTGACAAAGATATCTGGCCACAGCACATCCCACAAAGATATAGGAGCTCTACATGGAAAGATTTAACGCCTAACAAGCAGCTGACATAGCTAACAAGCAGCTGTCACACCTAAGGAGCAGCTGACATTTAAGTCTCGTCGTCTTTCGAGATTTCGAAAATAAAAAAATCTTTTGCTAGCTTACTTAAGCTAGCAATAATGACGAAATAATCAAAATAGACTCAATTCTTGTTTCAAAGTCAAAGTTGTTTCAAAGAAGTTGTGTTCTTCAAGTATATTTTGTGCTCAAACACACTCTTTCTAGTCCATTTCTGAAGTTCTTTTATATATGTTTCGTATTCGGACAATGAATGATTAACATTTGCATTTGTTCAGCGAGAAAGTGATGAATCAATAAAAAGAGAGAAATCGACAATTCCAAAAATCTTTTTTGTGCAGAGAGAAAGAAAATTCGACAACAATTCTATGAATTCTAGTAAGAGAGCCGATTTCGGGGCGGGGGGAGTAATTCGAGGTGAAAAAAGGAGATCATTCCAAACGTTAGTCGAATTCTGTAAATTTTTCCAGTTAAATTTTGATAGTTTAGCTGGAGTTTATCTAAAGTGAATGATTTAACTGGATTCTAACAAAGAACGGTTTCTAACTGGATTCTAACACCAGGAAAGGCTTTTAACTGGATTTTCCCTGTAAACCAGACAAAGCTAGAGCCAGGCCTTGGATCTTCTTTGAGCTGCTTGTCTCTTCCTGGTGCAGCCGAGTCTTAGCTTAGCCTAACTTAAACCCTAGGGTTTTAATAATTTTGTTGGGCTTTTTTATAGATTTGTTGATAATCCGTCAATCATTGATCATTGATCATTAATGTCATTGTTGTTTTACCTTCAAAACTCACCCGTATATGGCTAAGACTTGATTTTCACGAATTCATAGGGTGTACTTGACGACGGTGTAGCACCACTGAATCTCAAAAAGTCCCGCTGCAATTGACGCAATGATCCTTGATTCTGAAAATTGAGATTTTTATGGGTGTTGTTTTGAAAGTTTAAAAGCTCGATGCTTAGTTTAAAAGCTAGATGAAATCTCTTTACTTTAAAGCTAAATATTTGAATCATAAAAATACAAATTTAAATGGATAAATCTCCCCTTTAAAGGCTTTTAACTGGATTCCAACACCAGGAAAGGCTTTTAACTGGACTACCATTACAGAAATTCGTTTAAAGTTCTAGCATTAAATTAAAACGAACCAAAGAATGAAACATGCACATGTTCGGTTCCTCATCTTCGCCATTTGGACAATCTCGATTTCCATTACACAATTCAACCGCTCTGATACAAGGCCAATCAATTGGATCATCGGCTAAAATGGGAACCTTTAAAATATCTATCTTACTCGAGTAATATCGGAACAAGCTATGGTACCCTTCAAAGCACCGCTGATATCTGGCACCACACAACTCACTCTAAGTGAAGGACAAGGAGCCCATTTTTTCTGTGGAAAATCTTTCTGCTTGACACACTGAAAGATTATTAGTTTTTGTTTACTTTTAAAATATTAAGCTGAAACTTGTTTCATTTTTAATCGTCTATATTTTAAAGTTAATAAATCTTAAAATATCTCTTATACAAACTCTATAAGATCTTATACAAATAAAATAAACTCTCTTATACAAATTGCTTTTTAAATTTGCTTTAAATTTTAAATTAAAATTGCTCTAAAAACCCACCTCTTAAATTCGTGAAATTCAATAGCTTCTCCTTGTCCTGAAAATTTGAAATCATTCATTTAAAACCTGTGGATTTTACCTTGTAAAAAGAATAAAGCCAAAATCTACTGGTTTTCCATTGGATTTTTTTGCTATTACTAAGCTAATTAAAAATTTGATTTTTAATTAATTTCAATTGTTTTTTGACGTCAGTAATGGAAAGTATAGAAAAAGACAGGTGTTATTTTAAAGGAAAACGTCTGGAATGACTTGTGATAAAAAAGGAAAGCTTTCTAATGAGAAAAAGGAAGAGATTATTGCATTGTCACAGATTCAATTTTGAGTCCATACTTTGAAATTCCCATTTATTGGATGGAGGATTGGAGGATGAAAGACCTGGGGATTGTTCCGGTTTTTTTCAAGCTCAGGTTCATTTTTCGTTCGATTAAAGCTAGAGAAATAAAGACGGCAAATTAATATGCAAATTAAATGCAAAATTAATATCTAATATAATAGATTTTATTAATGCGTTATCGCACTTTATTTCTTTCTGAATAAAGTATTTACATAAATGATTTATCTATAAATGATTTATTTATAAATGATATAAATTATTCCACTAGCATTTAGAAATGAGAAACAAATTCGCACGGAAAACTAACGAAAAGCCATTTTCTGAAAACGTGGAAACATCCATTTTTTGGCTCTGCTGCCCTTTACTTTACTAAAATAGCTGTAAAATCTTTTAGAAAAGAGATATCTCAAGGCGGTTTTTGTACCCATCGATCTGTATTGGATTCAGCTTTAGCATAAGCTATAAAACGTCAAAACTTGACAAATTTAAGGTACACTCCCCAAATTTCGGAAAGAACTTTTCCATCAACCCAATATCAATTAATCTAATGCTTGCTGCATTAGAAAGGCCTATTTTCTACAGAATCAAGAAATGTTATGAAAATTTGTTTCTTAGTATCATTAGTTTAGTTTAACATTAGTTTAGTATTATAAAGTTTATGTTCTATAGTTTTATGTAGGCATGAAGTCGGATAGTCAAAAAAAGGCGACAGCGCGAAGACCCAATTTAAGCGTTTTATGATTTACATAAACCTTTTGTTGTCAATGATTGTCAATTCCAATGTCAACTATGGCCGAATTTTGAGAATATCTGTTCAACCGATTCCTTTATGGAGGTTTTTATCGAATTTTACAAAGAAATTGGTTTCTTTACACTTAAAGTCACTTGGAAGACTAAAATAGACTAAAATCGGGTTGAAATGATAGAAAAGTGAATGGAAAACATTTCCTATTTAAAGGAATTTGTGCTTTTGTCATTTCAATGCTATAAATGCTAGTAAAACAAGATTACCAAGATTACAAAGATTTATTGATCAAAAGATTATTGTCAGCTAAACTCAGCCACTTAATCATTATCGTCAAACGATTTCTTTAAGATTTAAAACAAACTCGTGGAGCTGCTTCTGTAAAGATGTTGTGTAGAGTGATGAAAAGGATGAAAAATGACACCACAATTCTTTTACCCATTCGATCCTTCTGCAAATTTTTTTGTGAATATAGAAGAAAAAAGCTTCGTAAAATAGAGGATTAAAAAAGTGAGAAATGAGAACCCATTCATCGGACACCCCGACGACAGCAATAACTCCAGCCAGGCCACCCATTCATCTGCCAATGCACAGCCCGCAACATGTTCGTTTTTGAAAACATTAATCTCCAATAATATTGAACTCTCGCCCTTCATCGTGATCTTTTTCTTCAATCTTTTTCGGTTCAAATTCTCTCGCCCTTGATATCTTTTATACGTTTTATAGCAATAAACATCTTCTATTTGAAGCAAACTATTAATCAATTCATAAGCTTAAAAAAACAGATTTATGACAAAGTGTCCAAAGAATTTTCGGCCAACTTTTTAGACTAACAAAAAGTCCCCAATTAATAGCAAACATTAGAACCGGACTGTTGCTAGGCATCCAGGTAAATTGCGGACTTCATCCTTGCCTTGAGATTAAAAACTGCAAAAAATAAATCTCTCTATTTTTGGATTCTCATTACATGCGACGTTGCAGGATTTCTACAAAAAATATAAAACGTATGGCTAAAAAACAAAAATAAGGTGCAACATCTTGTAGCGAAAATTTACTTAAATGATTCTTTTCCGATTTAGATGTTTGACTCTCAAAGTCTAAAAAGAAACCCAATGAAAGACAGCAAATGTTGCCTTGCCTTCTCTTGTCTTCTCTTTTTCTTTTCCTTAGTAAGATATAGAAACTAAGTGAAAAAAGCTATGCAACGGTTTCAGGACTTTAAACACCTAGCAACGAAATAACCTAGTGCTACAATAACGAAAAAGATTAAAAAATCCAAAAAGCTAAGTTATTACTCCAAACAAATTTTATTATTGGTTGCTTCTTTCTTTAGATTTTGAAATTTCCGGGTCTTCTCAGCCACTTTATTTATGCTCATTATTTTCCTTGTTTTCTTACCATTTGCTTTAATTTTAGATCCATGTCAAGCGTCAAAGAGGAGTCAAAGCCGGTTGTCAGCAAAGCCGGCAAGAAGAGAGTACATCGGCGACAACGAGCGAAAGAACAAGGAACGGCGGACAGCGATAGAAGCAACGATGAAGATGAGGTATTCGCTTACGCTTTTCCATCTCCGGTTCCTAATTTTGGTAAATTTATCACAGTTGATTATGTGCCGGCAACTGATTATTTGTTTTCTTTTAGTCTGCGCGAGAGACTGCTGCCGGAAAGAAGCGACGTCAAAATCCAATGTTACAAACGGTTAGTCTACGTTTTAAAAATTTATCTTTTAAATTTTGCATTCAAAACTTGGGAACTAAGGCGGTTGGGGACGGGCAGCCAAAAATGTTTCAATGTGCGTTTTCTAGGGTGATTGATAACATCGACTACCAGAAAACATTTTTAAGTTAGCCTTTTTATTGTTAGCCCAGGATTTGGCTCCGCACCGCCACCGTGTCAAAGTTGCGTATGGGCCTGACTGCAGCACCCAGAGCCACAGCCGCTAGATTAGTTTAGTATTATAAAGTTTATATTCTATAGTTTTTTATGTAGGCATGAAGTCGGATAGACCAACATCGTGGCTCCACTGAGACCAACATCGATAGGCCCACAATCACAAAACCCGATTACCTTTAGGCTTCTAACATTTCATGACAGAACCATCATAAAATTCAGTCTAAACTGAAAGCATAACTTTAAAGTTGCCTTAGTAAAAAGAATTGTTTAGACAAAGCGGGAAAAGAGCAAGACTGCTCGTGCACTTAAGCGTGCTCGTGCTCGTGCACTTAGGCGGGTCCGGGACGGGGTAAGTGGGACGAGCCCTCCATGGGGCTTAGCCTGAGCCATCCTTCGCGAACTTGCAGTACAGTACTGGAAAGGAATCGAATTATTCATTACTTAGCAGTTTTTCACCACCTTTAATACAAGTACACAAATAATTTTATCTATTAGATTTCAAAGAAAATTCGATGGTTATAGCTATTTTTGAGTGGTCACCAATTTCCAACAAAAATTTAGCTTAAATTTGCTCGATTGAGGAATGTCGCCCGCCGAGTGATAAAGAAGCTCCTCAATAAGCAAAAAGAGTCAGTTTAAAGTTCAATGTTGAAATTAGTTTATGCTTTAGCTTCCCCCGGTTTTTCCTCCAGCTAAAAGATGCAAAATGGCGCTGGCTACTGCTTAAAAGGGAATTCAACTGGAACACAATTATTGATGGAAAGGCAGCCAAAATTTTCATCGAAAACTGGTCAGGCGATTGGAAAGCGATGCCTCGCTTTAAGGTGAAGATTTTCTTTTTTGAGATTGCACCTTGGATAATGTTTTGTTTAGTATATCACCAAAAATCGCCACTCTGAGGATGCTGTGAGAATATTCGTCCGAACGATCTTGGCTGCAACAAAGCTTGCGAATGCAAGGGTGCAATTAATTGATGTGCCTCGGTATCATGAAAACTATTTTTCTTACTTTTCCTTTAGCATCATGTTACACATACAAAAGTGGAACAAAACCAAAGGCCATCCGGAAACTCAACTCGGCAAACTCTAGTTGTGACGTAGTAGTTGAGTGTGGAGAGCATTGCAAATGTGATCCCATAACTTGTCGTCAACGAGTGCTGCAGGTTGTTGTTTATGTAAATTAGCAATCAAAAAAATTCAGGAAGGGAGACAGATACCGTTGGTGCTATGGGAAAGGCGGCGAAGGAAAGGCTGGGGTCTTCGCACAATTTTCAAAATTCCAAAGAATGTTTTTGTCGGTGAATACGTCGGAGAGGTTTGAAAAGCGCGCACAGTTTAAATTTATCAAGTTCCTTCAGGTGATCACTTTTGCGGAAGCCAAACGCGGAAACAAACACACAAAATACCAATTCAGTCTTTCGACGGCAATCACAAAGCTCGACAACAAATTCCTGGTGATCGACGCCACAAGCCTCGGAAATGAAACCAGATTCATAAATCATTCGTGCAATCCAAATTTGGTAGCGAAACTTGTGATCACGAATAAATATTCCGAACACGATTTTCGGATCGGTCTCTACTCCATGCGTGATATTGAGCCGGGTAAGCGAATAATTTTTTACTTGATAGAGATGATTTTTAGGCGAGGAACTCACCCTTAACTACTATCCTACAACCGTTAAGCCAAAGAACTCAAAGAAAGGAAGGACCAAATGTTGGTGAGTGATGATTCCATTTTCTGGTTTACTGTTTTGAAAAATTTATAGGTGCGATGAAAAGAAGTGTCGTGGTTGGCTCCCTGCAGCAAGCGAGTAAGACGATTAGCCTCGAATCGCAAGCACCTCATTGACATGTTAATTTATATTTTATGGGTTTATTGGGATAGTGTTTTAACCTTTTTCGAATAAAGCTAATGGTTTGAACTGAGTTTATCCAACCTAACAAATCGATTATTTCCGGAAGGTGTTTTTAAAACCAAAACAGTTTACAGTGCAATATCGATTCGTTTTCTTATCAAACGAGGCAGATCACCCGGGATAGTGTTTTTCTTTTTCTTCTATAAACGATTTCCGTCTTTAATAAGCAAAAATTTTACATACTCCGTTGCACCTCCCAGCACAAACCTTTCGAAAGACTCAAAAAAAGATATAGCGAGTTACGGAAAACTTGTGTTGTGCAAAACTTAGTTGTGCAAAACTTTTATGCACAACTTCTTAGAAGAGAGTAGAATAGTATTGATGAATGCTTAATGATATTGGGTTGAAAAGTTCTTTCCGAATTCTTGGGAGTGTACCTTGAATTTTTCAAATTTTGACGTTTTATAGCTCATGCAGAGCCAAAAAATGGATGTTTCCACGTTTCAAAAAATGGCTTTTCGTTAGTTTTCGGTGCGAATCTGTTTCTCATTTCTAACTAGTGGAATAATTTATATCATTTATAAATAAATCATTCATAGATAAATCATTTATATAAATACTTTATTCAGAAAGAAATAGAGTGCGAAAACGCATTAATAAAATCTATTATATTAGATAATTTGCATATAATTTGTCTTCTTTATTTCTCTAACTTTAATCGAATGAAAAACGAAAAACGAAAAATGAAAACGTGGAAACATCCATTCAAAAATGAACCTGAGCCTGAACAAAACCCGAACAATCCCCAGGTCTTTCATTTGTTTTCCTCCAATCCTCCATCCAATACAATGGGAATTTCAAAGTCTAGACTCAAACTTTAATCTGTGACAATGCAATAATCTCTTCCTTTTTGAGGCATATGAAGGCATATGAAGCCTTGGGCTGATAATCACTTTTCTGGAGCACCTTGGATCTTTCAACAAGATTCTGCACCAGCACATCGTGCAAAAAAGACCATGGAGTGGTTTGCCAAGCAAAACGTGGATTTCATTACCCCGGAAGAATGGCCTGCAAATTCACCTGACATCAATCCGATGGATTTTGCCATATAAGGAATCTTGAAGGCAAAGGTCTCATCAGCTCCACATGCTATGATCTGAAAGCCACCCTTATCAAGGAATGGGCAAAAATCCCCGTTGAGACTCTCCGCGCCGCGGTCGACGATGTGCCGAAGCGACTTAGGGCTTGCAATTAATCTACTCTCGCCTTTCATGGTGATCTTTTTCTTCAATCTTTCTCGGTTCAAATTCTCTTATATATCTTTTATACGTTTTATAGCTCCCTTTTATCTCATTTTGCATCTTTTAGCTGGAGGAAAAACCGGGGGAACCAATACAGTCGATGGGTACAAAAACCGCTATCTCTTTTCTAAAAGATTTTACAGCTATTTAGTAAAGTAAAGGGCAGCAGAGCCAAAAAATGGATGTTTCCACGTTTCAAAAAATGGCTTTTCGTAAGTTTTCCGTGCGAATTTGTTTCTCATTTCTAAATGCTAGTGGAATGAAAAAGGTATATTAGAAGTTTTACGCGAATTTATTTGACTATTTTGCTACAAAAACAGTCAATCGAATTTAAAACATTATCATTCACCAAAGAACGCTTTCATTGGTATCCAGATCATTGAATTCTACAAATTAGGTCAGCAAAAGGGATTTCCCGCTTTCACAGAGATCTTTTTTTGGATAGAAGATAAGCCGCAAAAAAGGTTGACATCTCGAATCTCAAAGAATCGTGAGATTCGGGCAAATATTACTGTAGGGAAAAAATTGAAGGACCTCTAGGACCTCGAAAACAGTAAAAAAGAGTTCTTGAGTAGCTTTTAATGCAATTTGGGATCAGATAAAGCTTTAGTTTTTGGTTGGTGACATTCTAAAAGCAAGCAAAAAGCTTCGCGAAATGAAAAAGGAACGGGACTCTTGTTGGTCATATAAACAAATTAGGTTACCAGAAAGGATTTCCCACTTTAGGAGAGATTTTTTTTTCCTCGCCTCAAAATCATCCAAGTAAAAAATTATTCGAAAATTATTTATATATTTTTTTTGTAGAAATCATGCAACGTCGAATGTAATGAGAATCCAAAAATAGAGAGATTTATTTTTTGCAGCTTTTAATCTCAAGGCAAGGATGAAGTCCACGATTTACCTGGCTGCCTAGCAACAGTCCGGTTCTAATGTTTGCTATTAATTGGGGACTTTTTGTTAGTCTAAAAAGTTGGCCGAAAATTCTTTGGACACTTTGTCATAAATCTGTTTTTTAAATGAAAAGCTTATGAATTAATTAATAGTTTGCTTCAAATAGAAGATCTTTATTGCTATAAAACGTCTAAAAGATATCAAGAGCGAGAGAATTTGAACCGAGAAAGATTGAAGAAAAAGATCACGATGAAAGGCGAGAGTTAGTTCAATATTATTAGAGATTAATGTTTTCAAAAACGAACATGTTGCGGGCTGTGCATTGGCAGATGAATGGGTGGCGATGGCTGGAGTTGTTGCTGTCGTCGCGGTGTCGGATGAATGGGATTCGATCGATTGTTTGCCCCGATCCTGTGCGATGAATTGTGAAGGCCATGCACCGATTCTGAAATGTGTGGTCATAGATCTCTAGCTCAAGTGGACTTATATTCTAAATGTCAACTCTTTACAACCGTATCCTTTTCTTCTAGCTTTTGTTCTTAATGCTTGTTCTTAAACCTGTTTCTGTAGTTTTTTCAACTTTTCCTCTGATTCGATAAGAAGGACTGCAAAGTCATTGATTATCTTTAAAGATTTAGATCATCTTTTTTGCATTTTGCTTTTTTTGACCTAGAGCTCCTTTTTACAATATTTTAGTTAAGTGTGTGTTTTTAATTTTATAAATTTTTCAAAACAGTAAACCAGAAAATGGAATCATCACTCACCAACATTTGGTCCTTCCTTTCTTTGAGTTCTTTGGCTTAACGATTAAAGTGATTATAAAGGGTTTTTGATTGAATCTTTGAGTGAAAAAACTGTAAACGAATTTACCTTGTGACAAAGAAAACATAAGTGAGCACAGCGACGTTGCCAGCCGTTCCGAAAATGAACAAAAAAGCGTAGGGAAGGGAAAATGAGGTGACTTCGGTGCTGTACACTTGCATTGATGGACCCGCCGAATGTACAGAAGTCATCTGAAATTTGAATAAAGAGGGGAAAAGTGAAAGAGATAATATAAAAGAGGAGAATATGTTAAGAATATATTAAGAGTAGAATATAACAGTAGAATATAAGAGGAGAATATAAGAATATATCAAGAATATAGTTTTCAGAATAAAAATACGATTTATTGCTAAATTGTTAAGGAAAAGATAGAAGTTGGCCAGGCAAAAAAGCGCGGTTCGGCGAGGTTTCTCGCTTTTTTTCCTGCTGGTTCTTCACTCGACGTGGCGCAGCCAGGAGTGCCCTCATCTAGCACCCACAGGGTCCGAGTTCGAACCCCGGTTGCGATCCGACTTTTGCTTTTGAAAAAATAAAATATGAGATACAAAACTACTCAGAATTCTAAGCCTAACACTAAAAATTACGTAAATCGGCTCACGGGAAGCCGAGATCTCGCGCGTACAAATGAACGAAGCAAACAATTGATTTTATATATAGATTGTTAAAAAGAAAGGTAGAGTGACTGGCAGAAAGGCAACAAAGAGAGATCAGTTTAGATTTTCCAATCTTTAAAATGCTGTAAATCTTTTAAAGTAACGGCAATCTCGAAAGTCTATGATCCATTTAAAGTACAGGAAGTACAAGAGTTTCCGGTAGGAAATTTTATAAGGAACATTTTAAGAACAACACAAGTTAACTGAAAATGCAGATAGGGAGGAAGAGAAAAGAGTGATTAGCTTCCGCGGAACAATAGCACAATTGTTAAAGAAAACGGGTACTTTTTATTAGATCAGCCCCGATTTTTTCGACGGATTCGAACTCCTCGACTAAAACTACGTCTAGAAAAGTGATCTTAAAAGATTAAAAAAATTTTTTTCATTTCACCAATCCAATAGATCTGTGTACTCGATGAGTAGGAATTTTTGCGGAAAAACGTTTTCTAAAACAAACGCAGGATCATGCACCTTAGAGCCCCAAAATTTGGCTTAAAACGCCGTTTCCCCAGCTCTCGTCCTGTTTTTCGGGATCATGCATCGTGAAATGAAAATGAAAATGATTATAACAAAAGTACTTGACTTGATCATCAGCACTTTTTGCTTTTGCTTTTTGCTGCTGCTTGTAGCAAAAGGGTTTTTGCCAAGCTCAAGTTAATGCATTTATCGGATAAGATTTTGGAAATTTTGAGCTTAATTGATTACTGGACTATTTTTGTACTCTTTTGTAAAATTTAAAAATTCATTTGTTCTGCGCAGCCAACTATAATTGTTGGCCGTTCAAGATAGTGCGGTCTCTTTTAGGAGAGGCGAGCCAAACCGCCTCAGGCTTTGCTGTTCCTGCATATTGGCTCGAATGTCTAAAATCTTATAAGCCTTTCTCAAACTATTTTTCTTTCAGCTTGCAGTGTTCACACCAAGACGCAAAGACGGCAGTTCTCATTTCACCAATCCAATAGATCTGTGTACTCGATGAGTAGGAATTTTTGCGGAAAGACGTTCTCTAAAACAAACGTAGGATCATGCACCTTAGAGCCCCGAAATTTGGCTTAAAACGCCGTTTCCCCCGCTCTCGTCCTGTTTTTCGGGATCTAGGCATAAAAATACTCCAGAAAGAGTGGATTTGAGGAAAAAGTGCCCCCCCAACAGGCGTAGTACCTTGTTCATTTTAAATTTCAATCTTTTGCAGGCAAGACCAAGAGTTTGGCAATACCGAGTACATGAAACTGGACATCAGTCAGATGGGACATCAATGAAACTGGACATCAGATGGGACGAAAGCACCATCGTACTCGGCGTTTTGCTCATTTTGATGCCGAAATCTCACTTTTGTTCATTCCCTTTGTAAATATCTACTTCTGTTTAGGCAATACCGAGTACATGAAACTGGACTTCCCATCAGTCTGCTATGTCACCGAAGCTGGCTCGATCGTCATAATCATCGTTTTCATTTTTTTATTCTGTCATTGATTTATTACTTTGGTTTTGTGAAAAATTTATTGAAATGACAAAAAAACGAGCAAATATATAAAGGAGCAAATAAATATTGGTCAGCTAGTTACAAGTTACTGTACAACAGTACAATGTGAGCACTATGTATTTGTATCTCTTACTCATTATTTTTTTATTAGCTAGGGATATTAGCCAGGAATCAAATCGCATCGTTTCTATGAATTTGACAATTTTACTTTTTTTTCCTTTTTGCCTCTTGAAATGGCTCAAAATAAGCGCTTTTTAAAACACGTGAGAATCATTTTGTAAAAAAAGATAGAGTTTTTCAAAAGAAAAAATCGTTTGGTTATGGTCGATTTACTGTTTCTAATTCACCGTTTGCTATAGATGCATGTATCAAAATAGAACAGAAAATAACGGACAAAAATAGAAGCTCACATCATAAAAGTCGGGAAAACTTAATTCAGCAAGCTGAAAACAAAAAAGAAAGGATTGTGATGAAATAAAAATAGAAAATTGTGTGAAATTTCATTATGTGTTACCATAAAAAGCCACTATTTAAGGATCCGAGCAATACGTTTCATCTAAAATCGTGTGATTTGCCAAAAAAATGCTCCTCACCGTGAACATTTTCCTACTTTTGCTCGCAATTTCTACGCAATCGGAAGTGACTTTTCAAGTGCGTTTCCTTAAGTTGCTTAAATTTTGAGATTTCCAGGTCGATTTGGTACCAATTTGTGCGAATGGCGCATATCCACCAAGTCCAGTAAGATAATCTTTGAGAAGAAAAATTGGAAGTTTGGGGTTTGGCTCTTTGGACCCTAGAGCAGAACAGTCATTCTAGAGCCGATTTTCCAGGCCAGCTCAAAGCCAAGTCAAATATTTTTGCTCAAATTCCTATAAATTCCAGACAAAACTTGGCCCAAAGTCACGGTTTTAGACAAAATTCTGTTCAAAGAAAGATCCAGATCCAAATAAGGCTAAATAAGAGCCACAGGCCAAGGCCAATTGAAAGCAATTGGTTTTGCGCTTGGCTTGGCTAGCCATGGCTTTTATCCAAATAAGGCTAAATATTGAGCCACAGGCCAAGGCCAATTGAAGCAATTGGCTTTGCGCTTGGCTCGGCTAGCCATGGCTTTTAGCTTTTTGAAACAGCTCTGGTCCAGAGAAAATTCCAGTTCAAAGAAAGATCCAGTTCAAAGCAGAATCGATTGCTCATTTTACTCTCTAAAGCTTTAAACTTTTTCATTTTCAGCCATACTAAC